>APFE031226607.1:52138-68368 GCA_000404065.3 Pinus taeda
TATATATATAGCAGACGCTTCCGCGGACGCTTCGCTTCCTAGATTTTTGGAAAATGACGCTTCCGCGCTCCGCGCTCCCGCTTCGTGCAACATTGATGCCAAGAGACCAGCACAGAAGCAGAGAGTGAGAGGCAATAGTCAGTTCAGGCCACACAGAGCCAAGCAAAGACAGCGCAGAGGCCAAAGGGATTGCGTCATCCACGCAGACACTGCAGGAGTGACGCAGAGGGTCCCAGAGGCAATGGCTCAGAGGGCTGACGCAAAGAGGTTTGAGGTTGATGCAGAGGCCAGAAGGGCCAAATCAGAGCTTCAGAGACACTAGAGAGGGTTTTGTGGGACAAGTTTTATGAATACATGTTTCCGAATAGAGAGGTATTGCTATCATGTATTTTTTCTCTGTCGAGTGAGCTATTTAGGCACCTAGTTGTACTGAAGGAAATACTATATAATAATAAACGCTTAGAATAGTTGCACTAGTTTTCCCGCATTGGGTTTTTCTGGGGACACTTGTACAAAAATATCGATGTCACTTGTGTGTTTGTTTTCTTTCAGCTCATGATTTGTAGATGTTGTCACTGTATTGTGTTTATTTCGGTATTTAAATGTTTTAAATAACTTGTTCAGAATTTACAAGTAGAAGAAATAAACCAGTAAAATACAGAATTAGAAAATTCAACATGGTATGAAAGCATGATTGCAGATCACAAGAAAGCTAAAGGCATCAACTGAGTAGAGCATTTGCAGCAGATTCAGCTGTCCCGAGTGACAGAGATGATCCTTGTAGAAAGCGACAAAGGAAGGGTTGACGCAGAGGGATTGCTTCATCAATTTGACCCTGAGAGAGGCCAGCGCAGAGGTTGAGGAGAGCAGAAACAAGCTCACAGAGCCACGCAGAGGCCAGGAGGGCTGACGCAGTTGGCTGAGGGAGTTGTTTTTCCAGTGCCGAGATTGCACTGAGCCAAGAGGCTCAATCCTTCAGTTGCTGGGGCGAAGGAAGTTGCGGGCAGTTTGCGGGAGCGAAACTGGTGGGGTATTGTGGTCAGAACAGTACCTAACGGGGAAAAACCAAGGTAGAGGGAGTTGTTGCTGAGGCGGATTTCTAGCCAAGGAATCCGGATCAGTGTTGCAGTTGCATAGACGATCGAAGAGGGGCAACTTGACGATTGGCAAAAGGATTTCCAGGAGGGAAATCGGGACTCACAGGGAGTCCAGAAAATAACTTCCAGACGAGAAGTAGAGAGACTTAGAGGAATCGAACCGAGAACTTCCAGACTGGAAGTAGAGAGATTCAGCAGGAGTCGAACCGAGAACTTCCAGGCATGAAGTAGAGAGACTCAAAGGAGTCGACAGAGAAGAACAGAGAGATGGTCATGAATGGGCCGAGGGATCAGGATAAGCTGGATGGAGCGTCCAACTTTGTGGTTTGGAAGGCCAGGGTCTTGTCCATTCTAGACAGACATCGCATCAAGGGCTTCGCCTTTAGAGTAATGGGTATCCCAGTTGACCTGGTAGCTAATGAAAGGTATGAGGAGGCAATGGCCAAGGAAAAATGCATCATCCTTGATGGGGTCAAGGATCATGTGGTCCAACATATTGCCAAGAAGGAGACGACAAAGGAAATGTGGGATACCTTGAAGACGTTGTACCAACATACTTCCGTGCAGAGGAAGATGCTACCTAAGAATCAGCTATGGTCATACCAGATGCAGAAGGGAGAGCAAATAGATCTCTTCCTCGGTCGATTGAAGGAGATCCGAGACCAACTGACTTCCATAGGGGCCACACCGGATCAGGAGTTGATGATAAGAACCGCACTAAACGCAGTCTCCTAGTAGTGGGAGACATTTGTCCAAAGCATACTGGTCAAAGCGAATCTTCCAGATTAGGAAGAATTGTGGACGAATCTTCGTCAAGAAGAGATCAGACACTGACTAAGATGGGAAGTAGTAGCAAAGTTGTCCAGATCAAGAGGGAAGAGGAAGAGGATGCAACTCTGGCATCTGCGAGAAAGCAGGAGAAGAGGAAGAAGAAGGACCTCTCCAAGGTCAAGTGCTTCCACTATGGGGAACTAGGTCATTATGCGAACCAGTGTCCGAGGAAGAAGAACAAGGGATAGGCGTCTAACTCTAAGGCAGCGCTAGTGAAGGCGGAGAAAGAAGTCGAGGAGGATGACGATTGTGCCATAAGTGCTCATGTGGCTCTAAAGAAGAGGTGGGGAGACATCGAGCTGTAGTCAGGAGGACTATAGGAGGTGAGGGGCAGGATCCTTGAGGTAGCCAACCTTTTGGATTATACCTTGCAATGGGAGCCCCGAAGAGTAGTAGCACGATTGGCGGATGTTGGTAGAGATGGATGTGGATGAAGCGACGGAGAGTGCTACAGTGCAAGAGTCCTCGGGCAGCAGGTTGCAGCAGTGCGAGAGGCACGAGAGTGTTGCAACAGTGCAGGATGACACAAAGAGGTGTGCAATGGTGCGAGATGCAGGGAGTTTTTGCAGCTTCGCAAAGGTCAATAGAGGGGGCACTTGTTAGTGACAGAGAGAGCTTTAGCATTGGGAGTGTTTCTAACCTGATAGGGATGCCAGAAGTTGGGTGGATCAGTTACTTACTTCTCAGTAACTGAGTTGCAATGCAATAGAATTTTGCAGTAGCACGATGCAACATGATGAGAGGGGGATGCAATGCAGATGCAGTGTTGGGAGGATGGACCAGCAGCAGCATGGATGTAGAGGGAGTTGCTGTACAGATGTCGCAGTGGCAATGGCAGGGCCATGGGCAACAATACAGAGGATGTTGGGCGGGGAGGCCCAGCATCAGCACAGGGACCAATGCTGAATAATCAGGGTGATGCTCTGTGTGGAGTATTACTAGAGCACAGTCCTCGCTAAGAGGGAATGTTGATTTGGGGTAGCATCGGATGTGCTCTACCCATGAAAATTGGTGGAGAAGCTAAAGCACATGAGATCTCCAAGACCCAGAAATGGTTTGAACAGATTATACCTAGTTTGGGAGATATTAAAATAATTAATATTTTTAATGGAGTTTCTAAGTCTAAACTTTGGAAAAATAAAATATTAATGGGTATTAATATAAAACTTGGTTAGAAGGTTGCAAAAGTCATGGATCATGCCAAATCTAATCTTAGTCGTTGATTAGAGATATAATCTCAGTCGTTGAAGGACCAACGAGAAAAGTATAAGAAGAGACTTGAGGGTCAGTTGGAGAACACACTAGAGTGATCAATCATTTGATGTGCTAGAGCGAGGTTGCTAAGCAAAGTCGAATCAGTGATCAGCAGCGAGGGGCAATGAGTACTAGGCAAAGAGGCAGAGACAGTGCCAAGAGACCAACGCAAAAGCAGAGAGCGAGAGGCAATAGCCAGTTTAGGCCACGCAGAGCCCAGCAAAGACAATGCATAGGCGAGAGGGACTGCGTCATCAACGCAGAGGCTGCAGGAGTGACACAGAGGGTCCTAGAGGCTGCGCAATGCCTTAGAGGACTGATGCAGAGAGGTTTGAGGCTGATGTAGAGGCCTGGGGGCCAGCACAGAGATTCAGAGACGCTGGAGAGGGTTTCATGGGACAGGTTTTCTAAATACCTGTTTTCAAATAGAGAGGTATTGTTGTCGTGTATTTTTTCTCTGTCAAGTGAGCCGGTTAGGCACCCAGTTGTACTCAGGGAAATATTGCATAATAATAAACCATCATAATAGATGCATCTATTTTCCCGCATTGGGTTTTTTTGGGGACATTTGTCCAAAAATAATGGTGTCACTTGTGTGTTTGTTTTATTTCAGCTGATGATCTGTAGATGTTGTGACTGTATTGTGTTTATTTCAGTATTTAAATGTTTTAAATAACTTGTTCAGAATTTACAAGTAGAAGAAATAAACCAATAGAATACAGATTAATTTTCTAATGGATAGACTTAGAAAATTCAACAGTATGTAAACCATACATAATGCAAAGCTTTGATTGAGACAATTTTCTTTGTACTACCTATATGATGTGATGTTGATGTTTTCTGTTTGAACTTTGATCAATAATCTGAATAAATGAATTAATCTAACTAATTATGTGAAAAAGAAAGGGAAATATTGATTCACCCCCCTCTTAGTATTTCCAACAGAAGTTTGGTTTTCTATTGTATATTTGAAGCATACATCATTTGTAAAGGGGTTTTATTGAGTACCTGTAAGTGGGTCATTGTACCTGGTACGAGAGCCCACAATGATTTCTCTCTTTTATTTCCAGGGTGGTTGGGTGGTGCGAGGCAAGTGAGTGAAGTCTCCTTCAGGTTGTAGCTTGAAAATACTTTAGGGTGGCAAGGTGGTGCTAAGGCAAGGTGGAGTTTGCAAGATGTTGGAGCATCCTATCATTTGTAGCTGATAAAACCATGGCGTTGGACCATCCTTCTAGTTGGAGTTGGTAAAACCAGAGTGTAGGAGCATCCTTTCAGGAGTTGGAGCTACTTGATAAACTTGAATGCATTTCTAGAGTAGTGGGGAGTTGGGGCTTCCCTTTTAGTTGGAGTTGAAGCATTATTTTACTCACAAAATATTAGAAAAGTGTTTGATGGTTTTCCTCCCGGAAGGGTTTCCACCTAAAATTTGTTGTTGCTCTTGTGATGTGATGTTGATTATTGTTCTATTGTTCATGCTATAAAAATTTAATAATTAACTAATTGTAAGTGAAATATTGATTCACCCCCCTCTCAGTGTTTCCAACATTTTTTACCATATTGCATCCATTATGTGAAATGATCTTTCCATAGTTGAGAAATTTATAATTTTTGAGCTCATTATATATCCATTGGTTTGGATTTCCCATCAAGGTGGCTCAATGTAGATCCTTCTTAGTGGTGGATCTTGTGTAGCTTCCTATTTGAGGGGTCTTGAACTTTTCATTGTAATATCATTTGGTGGTCAATAAATTTATCATTTACAATGTTCTTCTTACACATTATAGGGGTTCTACCACAATAAATCTTGATTATTATGTTGATTTGTGGTAGCATCAAATGTGCTCTAACCATGAAAATTGATGGAGAGGCTAAGACACATAAGATCTCCAAACCCCATAATTCGTTTTGGGAAATTCTATCCGGTTGGAGAGGTATTAAAATAATTAATCTTTTTAATGGGTATCAATATAAAACTGGGTGAGAAGGTTCTAAATGATGAGAATCAAGCCAAATCTAATCTTAGCCATTGATTAGGGACTTAATCTCGGTCATTGAAGACTCAACAGGAAAAGTATAAGAGGAGGCTTGAGGGTCAGTTGGAGACACACCAACAAATACTCAATATCTCAAGGAAAATTGATTCTCAAAGAGAAAGAGATCGATTTTCAGAGGGAGAGTTGCAGGGTGGAGGAAAAGGGGGGATTAGCGACAATCAGGGAGCTCAGAAGAAGTGATGTAGGGACTCTGAGAAACAGTGCAGAGGGAGACACAAATCAGAGACGCAAGGATGACACAGAGAGGGACCAGAGTTGTGCAGAGCCATGCAGAATTATGCAGTAGAGAAAGGAAGCTCTCTAGGGTGTCAGAAAGTCTCAGAGAGAAGTCTCGGGTGTTTTCTACCAGTGTTTATGTAAAAATTTTCTGTAAAAGCGATTGTTGCTGAAGATTAATAAAACCCTCCTCTGCTGCGCCGGTTTTCCCGCATTGGGTTTTTCCGAGGACAATTGTCCAAAAATAATTGTGTTGATGTGATTGATTCTTGTGCATACATTTGTTTCTGTATAATGGTGTGATATTTGTAGTAGAATTTATTTTAATATTTACTGAAGGGATTTCATAAATAATTTATTGGGAATAATAAGTAGGTGAAATAAATCAGTTGCTGCAGTAATAAAATTTCTGTTTAGAAATTTTCACATATTACGTCTCTTGTATTGTATTACTTGAGTTGCTTCAAGTTTATATTATATTTATGGTGCATGCTCATAGGGGATTAGACAATTAGTAATCAAGGCTTGTTCTTTATTTTTCAAAAATGGTATTAGAGTTTTAGTTTTTCTTAAAAGGTACATGAAATAGGACGTTGCATTTATTGGCTAGTCTCTTACATAATTTTGAAGAATGAATTAGCAATGGACAAAGTAAATTTTAATGGAAAGATGTGTATTTTCTAAAAATGGTATTAGAGTTCTGGTTTTCTATCAATAGGTGCAAGAAAGAGGACGTTACATCTATTGACTAGTCTCTTAAACAACTGTGAAGGATGAGTTAGCAATGGACAAAGTAAAGATTAATGGAAAGATGTTAATCCACATGTTAATGCACATGATCACTAATATTATAGGTCAATAGGAGGTAGGACAACTAACTTCTAATGTTGCATAGCAACTAAACCTTAGAATGTTACATTTAGATCAACATATACATATCATTTATTACAGTATTTTTCATTTAACAACAAAAGGAATTTGAATATATATATATATATATATATATATCTGTGTGTGTTAATTTGTTTATCTTATGACATATGGCTTTGTTCGTACTTAATATAAAGATGACAAAAACAGATTGCAATGCCATGTTGCAAGAAACAAAACCAATTTGTCATCGCGAATTTTTCTCTGTAATTAAGATTGTAATGAGCATATACTCTTTAGCAAAGTAGAAATGTTCATAATATTAGGAAAAGCTCCGCTAATTGTATACATTTATGTTGTATATCTGCGTTTCTGTGTGTGTTAATTTGTTTATCTTATGGCATATGGCTTTCTTCATACTTAATATAAAGATGACAAAAACAGATTGCAATGCCGTGTTGCAAGAAACAAAACCAATCTGTCATCACGAATTTTTCTCTGCAATTAAGATTGCAATGAGCATATACTCTTTAGCAAAGTAGAAATGTTCATAAAAATAGGAAAAGCTCCATTAATTGTATACATTTATGTTACATTTTTTAATCCTTTATAATATCCTTCTTCATTGCCCTTTTGCAGGTAGAGATAGAAAGAATTCGTGAACTTCATAGAAAGACACAAAGGGAATGTCATGAAAAGGTATTTCCCAATCCACAATATAATTGTAGGAATTTTGGCTTTTGTAATTATTTTTTTGCTTTCCTCCTTTTGTTATTGTTACAACGGAAACTCTCACCCTAAGAGAAAAGTCCTCACCAAGTGAAACTCTGAGGAGCTCCCACTGTCACCTTAGCATCCTCTTCTCTCACTTTTGGTCAGCTTACTTCCAACACAATAGGGGCTTCCCTATATTCACTAGGTCCAAGGAAGTACAATAAAATGAGGACTTTATGTTTCTACTATAAATCTGATTTATGAATTCTTCTAAGGTTAAAGATGCTGATTTATTTGACAGAATTTCACATCTGGTATTATATGCAACAAACATTATATTTACCAGATTTAAAGGCAGATTTGGATTAGGAACATAAGCTCTAGTTTTCAAATTTGTTTACTGGTCAAATAAAGAGTTTTCAAAGCCTCTATAAATCTGTTTTTAGGTTATATTCTGTGGCTGAAAATGCAGACTTTATAGGGAAAAAATTTAATTTAGTGTTATGTGCAAAATTCTCTGTAGATCTAGAGTACAATAAACAACATTAATTTCCAGATCTTTCGATACCAAGATTAAGAGTCCTTTTAAAGGTTTTAATGCTGATTGAAGGGGATAAAAATGCATACAGTTTGTATGGGCATATGGGGTTGAAAAAAGGCTCAAAGGGAGGCTGTCCTGTTAAAGAGGAAAGGGAAATATGGCTAGAGCATACAGATGGAAATAATGTTGAAATTTCACCTACAATCTAGTTTTCTCTTATAGGACTTTTGTCAAACACTTAGATGATATTCTGATCTCTGTCTCCACTTAAATTTTCACTGTTAATGCATCAAACTTAAACACATCCAAGCCTTTTTTTATGAGTTGAAATACACATGACCAACTCAGACTTTTAACAGCTGCAAATGAACAGCAGACAACACACATTTGACACATTGGATTTTGGGAAAAACCCTTAGAATAACCCTGAAGGGAAAACCAGTGAGAGAGATGTTGAGTTTTGGTAGCTGCGGTCAGTATTCATAATTTATATTAGTCAACAAAATAAAAGAAAATGAAAACGAAAATTTGGTTTCAAGTTGGCTCCAAATAAAAGAGGGAAAATTTTGAATTTTAAATTTTGAAGTTGCCTCCAAACATAAGTCGGCCCAGCCAAGAGACACACCAATTCAGGCTCATCAAACCACTATATATTGCCAGTCAACTTCCTCACTTGAAGACCAATTCGGATCACCAAAAAGATCTTCTGATTTTTATTCACACATGCAAAGGAGAGATGAGAGATGCAGATTGAAGTTTGACCAAGTCTGAGGCACAGTTTCACCGAAATTTGGTGGGTGTTTGACCACAAGTCTGAGGCAGTTTAACCAAAGTTGACTAGGCTTTCTGAGGCAGTTGCAGCAGTCCGAAATTCAGCCCTGTTGACTGAATTTCAGAAGAAGGGGAGGAGACTGAAAATGTGTTCTGTTTGACCAGGTTTGACTCATTGGATAATTGTGGTCAGTTTGACTTTATTTTACTAGAAAAATCAGATTGTATCTCTTGTTGAATTGAGCAATTTCTCTAAGAAAAGGTTGTTGGGTTTTTTCCCTAGTTAGGGTTTTTTATGGGTAAAAATTTGTGTCTTTTGTATTTGGTTATCTCTTCATGATCCTATTGTCATTATTGTTTTTCTGTTGAAATTTTCTATGTATAACTGCTTAATGATGAATGTGACAGAAGAAGAATTATTTAAGATATCATTGGAAGTAATTATCAGATTAGAAAGTCTTGAAACTTCAACATGGTATCAGAGATATGGATAAAGAGCAGCCATTTAAGACACCTATGAAGGAGTATATTTTCGTGTGATAATAAGGTCTGATGAAGAAATCCATTTCTAAAGAAAGCTTGTATCTATTGTCAAGCCTGTTCTGACCTAGAAGAAAGGGGGGTCAAAACCCTAGGATGAGGCCTCAGACCTTGGTTTCTTTGAATATAGAAGTGCTGAAGGAAACCTCAAGCAGATGAACATAGGACACAACCCATATGAGGAAGGCTGAAAGGCCTCGGGTCTGTCTCAGGAGGGCCAAAAGTCCTCAGAGAGAGAATATGAAGGCTGAGAGGTCTCAGTGGGTAAATAAAAGAAGCCAGGCCTGTGAAGAGGCTAGTAAAGTGAATAATCCAAAAATATTGCCCTTTTATCTGCTGAAGTTTGTTTGCAAGAGGAAGTTTGAATAAATGCTTCCTAGATTTGTAATTTCCCTTATAAACCTCAAACTGTGGACAAAACTGTTGTGTATACAGGTCACTAAAAGGAGCATTTCTTGTAAGTTAATGATGTAATTTGACTGATAAATAAGAGGCAATTACTTGCTAGAATAGAATATTGTTTGATTCAAGAAATTAGAGGGAGCTAATCTTTAGTTCCTAATTCCTAGACTGATACGTACATTTTTTTGAAGAAGTGAATCTTGGAGGGTTGATTAAGTACCTCAAATTTAAGTGCAATCTATACCTCTTAAAGTGTAAATACATATGGCCAAGTCAAGGGCATTCGTAAGTTTAAAGTAAAAAAGAGGTTGAGTTCCTCATTAGTTTTGGAAGCCGAAATCCTCTTGTGAAAGTTGAGTCATTTTCAGAACTGGAGTTGTCCTTGTAAAGGACAAATTGTTGCTATTGCTACAATGTTTTTGAGGAAGCTGAGCTACTTGGTTTGCAAGGGCCAAGAGCAATCATCTAAGATCTGCCAAGTATTTTGTTTGTGCCCTAAAAGAGGCCCTGCTACCCTCCATCATTGCGTGACCCCTATAGGAGAAATTTTATCCTAGATTTGTATTCAGCCGGAAGCCAGCAGCGCTTTGCAGCCACCAGATAAAGTGATGTGCCAAGTGTTGAGAAATCTATGGCAGCTTTGTTTAATTTGATTTCTCCATTATTTGACAATTTCTTGTGATTTATTAAAGTTATGCTATTATCATCAAGACAATTGCCAAAAACACAAAAATACCAGAGAACACATGATGTAGGTGCTCAGCCAGGGCAAAACCCCTATCTAGGGGAAAAGCCAGTCCAGAACTTTTCGTTTAGTAGATTCATATGACAGTGAGACAACCAAGACCAAGACTAACCTCCTTCCTATGAAAATTCTATCACTGCAACATCTGATTTTTCGTTGACAATTCAACGGCCAAGATTAAGTCCCTAATCAACGGCTAAGATTAGATCTGGCTTGATCAATGTCTTTTGGACCATTCTAACTCAGTTTTATATTAATTCACATTAATATTTTATTTTCCCTAAGTTTAGACTTGGGGACTTCATTAAAAATATTAATTATTTGAATATCTTTCAAAGTGGTTAGATTCTGCCCAAACCATTTCGGGGTCTTGGAGATCTCATGTGTTTTAGCCTCTCCACCAATTTTCGTGGCTAAAGCACATTTGATGCTACCCCAAATAAACACTTTCCTCCCTCAAGTCAGCCTCTTTAATCTTCAACGAACATTACTGAATTTTTAAGGTCAAAGTCTTCATGATGTGGAATTCTAGATTTCGGCCTTCTTACATTCATGTGTAATTGCAGAACTTCGGCCTCCTCTTACTTCAGACTTCAGTTTCCTTTAATTTAGACTTCAGCTACCTTTAATCACTGTGGGACTTTCGGTTTCCTTCATTACAGATTTTGGCTACTTTACTTCAAACTGTGACTTCCTTCTCTGTGGAATCTCATAACCAAACTTCCTTCACCTCACTGAGATTGGAGGAGCTTTACTTGGTATATATAGTTTTTGGAGCCTCCTTAAATGAGCCGACATGATCATTTGAAAGGGATCGACTTTATATGGGCCGACTTGTCATTGTTTGTAGGTTGACTAGTTGAGGAGGTTGACTTGATGGGGAAGTAGGACAATAATTTTCTTTCTTGACTTGAAGGAGCCCAAGAAGGGTTTCTTACAAAAATAATTTTGACTTTGACTCAATAAAAATCCTAGAGCACATAATGGGTTCTTTGACCTATTGACTATTGACCCAAGCATGAAACCCATGCTTTAACAAGTCAATTTAATGAATGATAAAATTTCTTTTGCTTTCTTTTGATAAATATATTTCATTTTGACTCGTGTACAATTATGAAGACTGTACATAGTTACATTCTTCAACACTCCCACTTAACTAGAGAGGTATTCATACATACCTATACAAGTACATGGAAGATCTCAAAACAAATGAACCATGAAGAGTTTTAGGCACTCACGGTGCCACAGACTAGATTCTTGACCAAGGCAATCTATCCGGGTGGGACTAAGATGGACTAAAGCTTTCAGTGAGTCTAAGTACCATCAAGCTTTCTTGCTAATCGTTAACCCACGGATCTAGTTGTGTATCCAAGGTCAGAGCTCCATGACCAACGCCACCCTCCCTCTTCGGGATCTAGACATCAATACATATGGCGGCCAGATGTCCTCCCAAGCATTATATGCACTCAATGCGGCAATATATCAAATATCTCTAACCTCAAGCATGCTTTTCAAAAACTTTGAGAGATTTACCTGAATAGTCGCAACCCCAATCAGTAACAACCTTTCAAGTACTCATGAGTAAACACAAATCTTCGGGGTATTATGACTTCTTGATGCTGCCTCACAATTCATCATAGTAGGACTTCAAGGTTTCCCAAAAAAATCTTTGACAAAGGTTTCCTCAATCATTTAGCTTCCTTTCCTACTTCACATGTAGCAACCAAAACCAACTTTCCTTCTTTCAGCAGCACCTCAATGTGCATTCTCCAATTTCTTCTTCAAGGTATCCATCATGACGATAAAATGCTCTCCTTCTCAACTCGAGAGTTATACTATTTTCTAGGCTCCCTCTTAACTTAGGGAGATCAACTTCTTTTCTATGACATAGGAGAATCTTTCATGGCTTCCATCCTTCTTGATCATCATCATTTATCGAACTTCCTTTATCATGCTTTATCAATCAAATCAACTTTACTTACGAACATCTTCACAGTCTTGAAGATTACGTATCTATGCAACCTAGATAGCAACTACAACCAAATACATATAGAAGCATGAAGTTAACTATATAAGAATGGAAGCATTAGACTTTAGACAATAACCTAAATTTAGTTAGGTTCACAAACAACAAGAAACTCATACTTTTATACTTCAACTACTTGCACAGGTTAGGTTATAAGCCTTAGATCACATCAGTAACTCAATCAAGATATTAGTCTCACTATATCTAGGGCCTCAATATTTCTTCCAGAGATATGGCATACTCTACTATAATATATTGCAAACCCTAGAAACAATTCAAACAAGTATAGTTCTACAATGCATCCAACAACTTTAGAATTTATATGTTGGACTTCTACTAGGATTTAATGCAAACCCTAGATTCCATACATAAGACACTAAGCATTAGATGACAACAAACAAAAGAAATTAAATCACATTCTAAGGTTCCAACTTCTACTAGGGTTTGTTGTGAACTAGTGTTCCACGGGGCCGACCCCCCCACATGGAGGTTGAGATTCCTTGCTCCCTGTTAATCACTATGTGTCAACTACCCATTAGCAGTACACCCCCTTTTTCGCAAAAGGGATAGCGCTTGAGTGACGTGTCCGTGCCTATCATCATCAGCTCGATCATATTGCTTTGTAAACCCAGTCTACATGTGTAAATTGCAAATAATCTTAGCAGAGTTGTGTCACGTATGTAAATTGCCTAGGTGGACCTAATTTTCTAGTGATAATCTACGTTCCGGAAGGTTTTTTGTCTCACCGATCCATGATCGGCAGATTTTCCTTAACCTACCCCAAAGCCGGAATGAATTGTCATTTAGAATCTTAGGGAATCCAGAGTGCGTTGATCTGCTAGATTATAGTTGGTCGCAGAACTGGTGATCTATGAGGGTCTATGTCAAATGGGTTTCCCCCTTGATGGAAAATGTAAAAGTCATGATGTAAAGTGTCTTGAGTGTTAGAAAATGTTTTAATCCCCTCATGTCCTAGTCCTAAGTCCTAGGTCCTAGGTGATTTCCCAAAGCTAAGTCGAGGATCCAAAAATAAAAAATAAAGATATAAATATAAAAAAATAAAATTAAAAAATAAAAAATAACTAAAAAAATAAAAATTAATAATAAATAAAAAAAAAAAAAAAATTAAAAAAAATTAAATAAAAAATATAATAAATTTTTTTGAAAAAAATAAAATAAATAATATAATCAATTTTGTAAGAAATAAATGCAAAGTTTTAATTTTTTAATATATTAAAAGGCATTTAAAAATTCGACGGATGAGATTAAAAAGGATTTTGATCCTCATCGACGGTCGAGATCATTTTGACATGGATCATTCGAACTAGCCATTGGGAATTTTTCCTTTAAATAGGGTGCTAAGAGTCATTTCAGATCAGTTTAGATCTGAGAGTCTGGTGCTAAAGAAAGCTCTCTTGTAGTCAGTTTTTGTGCAATAAAGAAAGACTTTGGGGTTGAAAATCTTGCTGGTGTTACTCTTCTAGAAATGTTGTAAGATTGTTTTATTTTTTGCATAATCTTATTTTTAGTCATTGATAATAGCTTGATGAAGATTGATTCAGGCACATGTATCTTGTCTGATCTCTGGGGTTTGAACGATAGTTTAGATTCTGAAATATAATGGCAGGGATCTCCATTTGATCTGGATTTCATTATTGTTTTCTCCCTCTATGTTAATCGTTGATTTTAAGCTGTGCAGGAAATCTTAAGTTTTGAGTTTACTGGGCGTTAGGGGAAGTTCTCAGCTGAACCAGCCAAATCCCGGGTTGTGTTTTTTAAAAGAGCCCAGCTAGTTTTTAATCCCAGGCTTATCATCTGAATTTTTTTTAATGAATGCATGAAAGGTTTTCTGATGTATCTCACATTAAAATTTAAATTCTGAAAATATTTATGTGGCATAACGAGAAATCTGGCTATTTTAGAGTCTACAGTTTGTGAATATTGTAATTATTTAGTTAGGGTTTTCAATTTCGTTTCTTGCACATATTATCTTTGGGTGTTTTGTTTTGCCATTACAGGTTGCAGGTTACAGGTCTGAGGAGAAAATTTTGTTTGAAGCCAGATCTAGGCCCTAGAGGGTAAGATCTGGCCTCAGGATCAGTTCTTGCAGGTGTTTTGCTGAAGAAATTCGAGATTCTTCAAGCTATCTGTTGGCTGGGGTTTCATTTAAAATTGCTTTCCAAAAATATCAACCAGCAATCTTGCATTCCAAGGGTTTTAAAATCATTCATTTTCAGATCTAAATTTTTTTTATGAGGGTTTCAAGAAATCTGAAGGAGAGCGAGTTAAAATTTTGTCGAGATTTCTGGGAAATATTTAGAGCTCCTCTCACTCTGATGCAAATCAAATCCTTGTCTCCTCACAGCTCCATTTCCGCATTTCTCTTCAGCATTACTTCCTGCGGATTCCTTCCACGCTGCTCCAACACCTGCAAACAAAACAAAAATAAAAATATAAAAATATTTAAAAATTAAAACATATTTTGAAAAAGCTTAGTAAAAAAAAATTGAAATTTCATTTTTTATGGTCCATTTTTCTATAGCTAAACGCACTTAAAATGTTTATTTACAATTTGGCTATATGAAAGTGGTAGCTAGTCAGCATTTAAATTTTATGGTCATTTAAAGCATTTAATTTTTCTTGAAGTTTAATTGCTGGATCATTTAAAGGGGTTGTGCATTTGTTGAAAATCTTACATCGCTTGGGTTATTTGATGATAAATGATTGTTCTACATGCTTTATATTTCTGCAATATTCAATAAATAATCGTTTAATCATTTATTTCATAAGGCACTGGTCTATTAACTTAATAAAATCAATTAAGTGCTTATTGCCCCTCGTGTCTCCCAACCCAACTGGTCCCCAGTTGGTCATTCATTATCCCATAGGGTCTACCCCCCTTAGCCGCGGGAGACAGGCTTAAACGGAGAGATCGGGGATCAGAGTGACAGCCCCCCATTTGAGCGTTGTCGTGACAATCTATGCGACAATATTTTTTGGCGGCGTTGCCGAGTATACTTTATTCTCGGTGTTTCAACGACTTTTTATCATTCATCGTTCATCTTTCTATCATTCGTTTGAGCCGGCAATGCCAACATTTTTTGGCGCCGTTGCCGATGAGAATTTTTCTATCCCTGGCGTTTCAACGACATTCATTTTCTCATCATTCTTTCATTTTTCTCATTTCTCATTTGAGCTGGCAGATTCAATATTTTTTGGCGTCATTTGGATCTTATCTTTCGTCATATCAGTACCTACTCTTCGGTTCATTTCTTGTCTGGGTGGCGACTCCATTTCTTTTCATTTATTTTTGCCAAACAATGAAGCCTCTCTCATCTCAGCTTGTTTCTTGCTTTTTGGATCCTAGAATTAGATTCATTGTTCAAGTGGCGACTCCACTTCTTTCATTTATTAATTTTCTTGAGCAGAGATCTCTTTCTATCATCCATTTGGTCCCTCGTTATTCATCATGGATTATTCGTTTAAACCATGTCATTTTACTGATGATCTCCATGATATTCCAGAAGTGGCCATTTCTAAATTACCTTTGTTCTCAAGTGGTGATTCAGTCGCTGTTAAAAGGCATCTAGGCTTGTTTACTCGTATAATGATCATATATTGTAGACCCCCTCAGTATAATCATGAAGATTTCAAAATGCATCTTTTTGTCTTTTCTTTAGAGGGTGATGCTTTGAATTGGTTTAATAATTGTCCTGAAGATTCTTTCACTTCTTTACAAGACATTGTCAATGCTTTTAAAGATAGATATGCTTATCCAGATAGCTCACCTTGTGCCCCTAAAATTGTGCAACAGAATGAAAGTAATCTTATAAATGGTCCAGCTGTCGGTGAAATATTCCAAGACAATTCTTCATATCAGAATGTGCCATCCACCTGTACCATTGCAGATCAAATCCATGATAGTGGAAATGAAGGGACAAATTGTAAAAACAACGTTGACAATGAAAAGGAAGATCAGAAGTAAATTATACAAGAACTAATGCGGCTGGTAAGAAATATGGAGATCAATCAAACTAATTATGCCAATGATGTAAGAACTTTATGCACCCACCTGGAAAAACGTAATAGGGAGATGGAGATCATGCAAAATCAACATGCTAAGGAAATTGAGGCCATGAAGATTAATCATGACACGGAAATTAGTTTTA
>APFE031226608.1:0-74689 GCA_000404065.3 Pinus taeda
AACCACGATATATATGTTTCGGGTCCGAGGCCTATATATAATCACACCGCTATCACCCGGACCCGACAATAATTATAGAGCGGGACATATAATATTTCAAGTCTTGCCTTATGGCTGGACGCGAAGTTTTCCCATATATCCTTGTGTTTCGAAAAACATTGAAGTCGGGCTTTTCAAAGGGAAATCATACATTGCGGACCTACCAAGACTATTAAGTGCCATATATATTTATTTCGGGTCTGCCTACCCCAATCGCTTATCGCAATCGGTGGAGCCCGAGGGTTATGCAGTTAGCGGAGGGGTGATAGTAGGACCCGACGATGATTATATGCCTGGTTACATAATATTTGAAGTCCAAACTTATGGTCGGCCACGGTTTTTATGTGTTTTCCCTTGTATTTGTGATAATATGTTGGAGTCCGGGTTTTACAAAGGGAAGCCTTATGCAGCGGACCCGAAGGAATTATGAGCCATGATATATATGTATGTCAGGTTCGGCCAATCGAAAGGCACAATCGGCATAGCTTTACGCCCAAACACATGGCACGATGCGATGCAATATGGCAAACCCGATAGGGTATAGGTTCCCGCATATAGTTTTTCAAGTCTGAGTTTTGGGATTCGGCTCAGTGTTTTGCGAGGATTTTCACCTGTGAGACCAAATCAATGCATAGATTAAAGACCAGGGGCCGATTCTTTCACAATTGTTGCTCTTGATGTTATAAATGCTTCATGAAGGCAAGATTTATGTTTTTTAAGCATATTTATCATATCTGTATAAGTGTGTCTGAAGTTGGCTATCTTTGCAGGTGCGGACCGAGAGAAGGTAAGCGATGCTAAAGAATAGATGTGTAAGCTTCAAATATGACTCCAAATAAAATATTCATGAGCGGATCCGAAGAGCCTATCCATGTGAATATATTTATTTGAAGATTAGGCTTTAGGCATTAGCAGTCATATTTCCAGTTGTTTCCTATGTATTCCGAAAGCGAAACTACCCCAGATTTCATCATGAAGAGATGACATACAATCATCCCCTTCTAATCAATAATTATTCATTTCCCTAGGAAATGAAGCGCTCCAGTGACAAGAAACGCCCTCTACGTGTCAACAATGACACAGGTTGTCTTGATCTTTGTATTCTGATTTGTATAGTGAGAGAGGACAGAGGGAAGGAGAAAAGGTGAAAGGAAAGACTGAGGGTCATTCAGGACTGCATAAGTATTACCTTCGGATAGGAGAGAGGGGCTTTTTGTTTGGAGAAAAACAGCTTTGATTTATTGTGAATAAAAGAAGATTGTTTGGTTCAAGAAGAGGCCTGTTGCTTCAGATTAATTTTCCTTTTTTTTATATGTTTAGAATTAGTGTGTTGTTTTTGGTATAAAGACAAATGTGATTTTCGTTGTGCTTGTTGATAGCTAGTAGTTCATGGTTATTCATGGTTAATTGAATGTAATTCAATAGCACTAATTGTTGGGTGCATAAATTACACTTAAGCAAACTCCTCAACACCTAATTTGTCAACCCGTGGGATCTGTAAACTTAGAGACAAAGCACAAGTAATGCCAAAGATGGTATGAATCTTCCTAATATAAATCCCTACTTTCTTTAAAGGAAAGATTGCAGAATCAAATTAAAAAGAGAAAAAGGAAACTTGAACGATCAAAATAATCTAAGATTGGAACAAGGAAGAATGCATTTGCAAGAGGGAATTAAAGATAAAGGGCAATCACTCTAGATAATTATTGTTTAACTATTGAGTGTGTGTTTTTCTTTAGCAGAGACACTTAGCAGTCTCATTAGATGGGCCCTTAAACCTGCTCCTTTAGAGATTTTCTTCTTGCACTAATCTGTCCTATAATATCGCAGTCTACTTGCACTAGTGCAGGAATAGAGATTTATGCAGAAGGTATAAATGGTGTCTTTACTAATGGCTTTTTACTTCCTGCCAAGGCTTGAACTTTTCCAAGTTCAAAGCACTCAGATCCCGTGGCAACTAGTTCTTGCACCAGATCAGAGCTTCCTGCACTTAGCATTTAATTCTTAAAATGAGTGCTCAATTATTGCAAGTGCTATTATATTGTTAAATCAAATTGCACACATAAAAATTGAATTTTTCTTATCTTAACAAAGTGCAGGAATAAAGAAACAATCAATATACATTCATCTTGTCATAAGCATTTAATGAAAGAAAGAAGATTGCGAGAACTAGACTAAGAAGGCTTGTTGCATCACACCAATGTGCACTAGTGCAGGTTCATTTCTCTTGCTTGGACCAGGAGGGAAAACCAATCAAACAGAACTACAGAAAAGGAGATATCACACCAACATGCACTAGTGCAGGGTTATTTCTCCTGCTTGGACCAAGCGGAGGAAAACCAATCTGAAATCAAGTGCAGGAAAGGGAATTTATCTACTGCACACAACGGATCTTCTTTCACTCAGATAGGAATGCATGTGCTTAAGATTAAATCGCACTTGACGATGTAAACACAAATTATAGGAAAATGGGAAGTGGGGTAAACGTGCTGGGTTGGTTGGGCCCTGGCCAACCAGCATGTTTCCCCTTTAAATAAAAACGTTGCTCAGTACCTTAATCAATTCATCAGCTCAAATATAGAAACACAATTTATGAAACATGAGGTGGAGCTCCCTTTTTAATAATTCACTGAGGCAAGTACATAGTCAATACATCGTCCAACCCAAATTCTGGCAATAACAAAATACAACAACCTGTTACCACCTCTCTGGCTATGTCTCTGTTCTCTTCTACTATCAAAAACTTCTTCCTAGTCCCATTTACATTCTACATTATATAGATATTTGGCCAAAGGCCAAAATAGATTATTCAACCGATTACATAACCAAACGCAAAATTTAGCTTTTCAGCGTTCAAAATTAGATAGTTAGCAAAACTGGTCATAGCCAATCTCCAGCTTTCATCCTTCACAGATTCGATCCCAGATGCCTTTGGATCGATCTTGCTATCGTGGTTGAAGCCGCTCAAAATGAGGTAGTGATCAAGGAGGTTCAGATCTGCTGCAAGGATTTGCTGTGCTGGAAACTATGCAAGATCCAAACCTGCACTAGGATCAAAGGTCACGGTAAGTACTCTAACTACCAAATAAACATTGGATATAGCATAAGTTACAAAGAGTGATTAAAAGTAAGAAATCATGTAATAAATGATTAATTAATGCTAAGTTAAATTAAAAGTATGAAAAATAAATTTTATACGAAATATGTCACCGTGCTTGGACTGATGCAAGATGAGGATGTATAAAAGAGGTAAAACAACGGTAAATAGTTATGATTTAGGAAGGGGAAAATGGCAAAAGGAGAGAAAATTAGGGGGTTAACACTAATAATTCATGAATGGTCGTTGTCTCCAGACTTTGTTAAACATTAGTTGCGAGTGTTATTTGTATGGAAAGGAATGTATATTCCTATATATGTAATTGCATTGCGATTAGGATTTAATATAGCCTTGTTCTTATATGGACCAGTAATTGGTTCATTCAGACTTGGGATTTATATATGATGTTTAACCTCCTTCTGTTTTGCTCCTGTAGGATAGATTAGGATAGTTAGAATTAGACTAAAGTAGCTTGAAGTAGTGTAGATAGGATTCAATACATAGTGGTTAGATGTTTTATTTCGTTGATGTAATTGAAGCCTTCTTCCCAGAAACAATCTTTCAACTCATTTAACAGTTCACGGGGCCCCTTAAAACCCGTTGGAACTAGCCATTCCAAACGAAAGCAGGTCTAATTGGGGCTTGCGATCAGGTTAGTTCCCCTTGTTGGCATAGAAAAAATTTGCCACGTCAACATAGTGATGTAGGAAGGTGTTGTAAGGTCTATGGGAAGAAAAATTTGGATAGGGATGAATTTAGGGTTTTATCACTTGCCCAAGGGCCAATTTTTCTTAGGAATCAAAACACTAAAAACAAATGTTGTTTAGGAGTGCAAATAGGTGGAAAATAGGGTCACTTACTTGGTAGAAGAGGAAACAAGGCCTTGTTGAAATTTTGGGAGCATTTGGAGGCGTTTTGGTGCTATGGGGGCTCACTGGAAAAAAGCGCAACGCCTTACCCAAAAGCGCAGTGCTTGTGTTAAAAAAAAGCAATGCCCACAGCTCCTTCCTCCTAAGTGTAGCGCCAAGAGAATCTTTACCTTTGAACCTACAAAATTGACTTTTTGAAGCAAGAGAGTGTGAGCTCGACCTTTGAGAGTGAAAATGAATTTGTTTTTGATGTTTTGGTCGCCTGTATACTTCATGAAATTGTTGATTTGGGCCTTGGGACCCACTTTCTTCCTTTTTTCCTTCACTTTACTCTTGGAAACTATAACTTTATACTTGGCTTTTTCTTTGACAAATTGATCACTTGATATACATTGAAAACACTTTGACCTTTGACTTTTGGTACTTTGGCATTTTGGAACTGAGTTGATAGCTTGGGAAAAGTTACTTATTACATATAATGATATAAAATTACATAAATATAAAAAATAGGATTACATCTCTGTTTTTGGAATAAAATTACAAACTGAAATGAAATTCTTACTTGAAATAAAAATTAGAACTTTGGCAACCATGGTTACATGCTTGCAAATCCTCTTTAACTGAAAAAGGGATATTATTTTGTTCACTCTCATACTTTTGTTGCCCATATGCAGTGAAATGTTGTTTTATTGGACCCTGGAAAAATGAAACCTAAAGACCTAATGGGACCTTGAATGACTAGACTCCATAAACTGACACAAAACATGATGAAATGAGCCTTTATAGTCAATGTATGCTCAGTAAGACACATGAAGGTGGGCCAACAAATATTGATTTTTTGAGAGAGAGCAGGGCTTTTGACATAGGGCTACCATCAGTGAGTAAATTTTTAAATGAGGACCTAGGTGTAATGACAAAAATTTTAGAATGGGACCCTAATATGATATAAAATAGGAGTTTTGATCACTGATGGAAGTATTGCAAACACTGAATCTAACAATGTCAATGCTAGCAACAACAATGGCCAGAAAGGTGAAGATGACGAGAACATTACTCTTGCTAGAAATGGAAAACTTAATAAAGGCTTGAGCAAAGGGTCTAACTCAGAGAGAGAGAAAAAAAAAGTCTTTTGGTTGTCATTAATAGGGACATTATGTCATTCAATATATGAACAGAAATAAGGATGAAAAGAAGAAGAAGTAGACAACAACTTCTACAAGCATTGATGAACTGTCTACAAGAATTAAAGATGAATTCGCTACCATTGCATGTCTATCTAGCTCGACCACCATAGGTGTTTGGTACATTGATAGTGGGGCATCATGTCACATGCCAAGAGTTTGAGAGTATTTCTCCAACTACAAAGAAGAAGAGATAAACTTCCATATGCAAATGAGAAACAAGTTCAAGTGTACTACAATTGGGAGAGGGATAGTCACATTTTAGAGGGACTCAGTCAAGAATTTCTATATTATAGATATGTTGCACGTGCCAAGTATGGGAATGAATCTAATTTCATTTTTTTTTCTCCAAGACAAGGGGTATGATGTATACTCTCTATGACAAAAGGTGTATCTAAAACACCAATATTGGAAGTTAGCAAAGGAGATTGGGTAAGAAGCAACGAGTTGTATAGGTTGCAGTTTGATACTCCAAAGGCACTAGTTAGCAACAACAATAGTAGAAATATGTGAGAGTTGTGGCATAAGAGGATGGCTCATATACATCATGGAGCACTTAATTTTCTCAGGGAAACTATAACATACCCCCTACTATCCCTAGCCCATACTAAAGGTAAAAGGAGGGAGTTACTATGATGACCCAACTCCTAATGTTATATGATGGGAATGGGGTCTAAAATTTTTTGACATTCACCCAACTCTCCATAACCTTAAACAAACATCACCATTGTATTCATCATATCAAGACCTTTCCAATGATGTAAAATTTTCCTTAACCCAACTTACAAATAAGAAGTCATAACCATTTAAATTAGGCCCATTTAATCCTGCCACATCACTAGTGGCTCCCATGTGGCACCGACATGACATTTTGCTTGGCACCTAAATGGCTACGCTGCCACCATGGAAGAATCCTCGTAGAACAAGCATATCCTCTAAATAGTTGAAAGTCATCCTGCATGGGAAAGGCACAAAATGTGAACTCAATTGGAGTCTTGACCTCAACCTAGTTAGCCCAGCTTGACTACGCTACCTTCCAAACTCGCTTAATGGGCCCTGATTGACTTGACTCCTGACTAGCAGGCCTTGCCAACTATAATACCAACCCTGACTCATCACTAAGCCTTGACTCATCAATTTGCCTTGACAAGCCTAACCCTCGATAATGGGTACTGCCTCGACTAGCTTGTTTCTTTCCTTTAGTTGGGTGCAGACTTGCCCTAAAAGTTGCCTCTTAACCAACTCGCCCGGCCTGGCGGGTCCCACTTGTGAACTCAGCCTATGGAGAAAGATTTTTTACTTAGTAAGGTTCAAGCAAACCAGCTTGAACCATACACTTTCATATTGCTTGATATATAATCGAACATGCTTTTGATGAGATGAAAGAATGGACTCCTAGATACTGCATACTTTTCCAGCACACCTTGGACATGAAAGTTGTATATCATTGGGCTTGCACTAACAACTATGATGTTGAATTGTTGTTGGGCCTCATAATTGTCATAATTTCCTTGCCTTACTTCTTAGTTTTCATATTATTTTCTAAGTACTTTTTTGTAATTAGGCTATGATAACTTATGTAGAATGGATTCTAGTAGCGTTTTATTTGCATTTATTATTTTATTCTTTTTATGAATGAATTTGACCATTAAAGTGTTATTCACTTACAAATGGATCCTTATTTTGTACAGGAATCTATTGATGCAATGGAATTTGATGTTGCTTCCTGGAATGATCATGGGAGATCAGATTTGGAGAAAATCAGTTAAAGACGAGCTTTCGAGCTAGTCCTCCATATGCAATAAGATCTTTGTAGCTTAAAATGAGCATCCTGAGAATCTTTAGATTCTCAGGATCACTCGTTATTAGAAATAGATTCCTTGTTCTTATCTTTTACTAACGTGATATAAAAACTTGCATTAAACCTCAAAAGGGGTTGCTCAGTTGTATTATTATTTTTGACGTAAGTTCATACTTGTGAATACATTGATTGTAATTGGGTCTCTGTAATTGAATGGAAATGTTTATTACTCAAAGTTAATTTGTTGTGATGATTCTTTTCATAAGGCAATTTGATTCTTGTGATTTGGGCTCAATCCTGGAAGCAACATTGCCTTTACTTGTATCATTAAATTGCTGTTTAATTCTTCTATTTCAGCTATTTCCATTTACATAGTTGTTCTTAATTTCTCATTGCTTATTCGTTAAATCAAATGCTCTGTTTTGAATCAGATTTATCTAATCGTTACATAATATATTTGTTGTAGTTAATCTATTAAGAGTATTACCATTTCTTGTTGTTTCTTGTAGATTATCATAGACCATTATCTTGCTTACTTAATCGCTTTTGTTGATATGATTATGTAGTATTGCTTTTCTATTATGTAGTTGTTGTTCCCTAAGAAACAACTTGATGTTTAGTAGGTTTCTTTTGTTGTTTCCTTTAGAATCATTTAGAAGTTAATGTTTCAAATGGTTTCCTATAATTAGAAATTGCATTCCAAATGTATTTCTTTAATATTGCAGCTTTGCTTTTCAATAGGATAGTAGTAACTAGTCATACTAGCATCTCTCTTGCATAAACTGTGTCGATAACCTTGAAATAGAAAAACGAAACCTCCTCCAACCATGTTGGAACTAGCTGACATATCCGTAATAAAAATGGAGGGGACTTTAGACAATATCATCGTTATGTATATTCCTGGGAATACCCAATAGATTTTCTGGTCCTCAATCCTAAAAAGAAACTAGAAGGACACCCTTTAATATTAAGTAGACGGTGGGTTGCCACTGCAAACTCATACATCAGGTGTCGAACCAAAATTATGAAAATCACTAATGGACCGGCTATCAAGAATCTTATCTTATACCCTCTCGCTAGACCCAACATGTCGACTAACGATTCTAGATGTTTCCTGCCCGAATTTCAGGAAGGAAACTATGCTCTCCTCTTACCTTCGACAAAGCTCTTAATTAATGGGATGATATAATTAATGGGTTTATAAATCTGCCTTCCACCATTGGGAACCCAACCTATCAAATATTGAAATTTGTGCTTAACAATAAAGCCCAAGGAGATCTGCTAGAGGACTTGAACACTAGACAGATACCCACAACTCTAGTTCACAATAACACTCCCATTGAAATTGAGTCTGATAAGACCTTGATATTAACAACAATCTTAATAATATTCAGCATGAAAGGTTGATTCAAATTCTTCAAAAATATAAAAATGCTTTTGCCTAGGAATATTCTAATATGAAGGGCATCGATCCACAACTATGCACACATCATATATATATATCGAGAAAGATTCCCAAGCTATTCATGAGCCTCAAAGAAGACTAAATCCACACCTCATGGACATAGTAAAACAAGAACTTCAAAAACTGCTTGATGCTAATTTCATATATCCTATTTTTGATAATTAGTCAGTTTCACCACTAGTGGTAGTCCCTAAAAAGAATGGTTAATGGATAACTTGTGTCCACTATAGAGAACTAAATAAAGTTATGAAAAATGATCATTTTCCCCTTCCATTTGTGGACAAAGTCCTTGACACTCTTGCCGGAAAGAAATATTTTTCTTTACTGGATGGGTTCAACAGATATAATCAAATCTATATTGCCCCTGAAGACCAAGATAAAACTGCATTCACCTGTTTGTGAGGAACGTTTTCATATAGATTCCTACCATTCGGGTTGTGCAATGCACCAACCACTTTTCAAAGGGAAATTCTCAGTATTTTCTCTTATTTAATTAATGAAGGACTTGAACTATATATGGACGATTTTACCCCTTATGGTAATGGTTTTGGCTAATCCTTGCATAATCTTGAGAAGGTTCTTGCATGATGTATAGCTACTGGGTTGTGCCTCAGTCATGAAAATTGTTATATAATGATGACAAAGGGCATAGTTTTGGGACATTTTATTTCTGTTACATGGATTCAGGTAGACCCATATAAGATAGATGTAATTTTTAAACTCCGTACCCCTCGAACGTAGATAGAGGTACGTAGTTTCCTTGGTTATGATGGATATTATCACTGTTTTATAGAAAAAATTTAAAAAATTGCAGCACCAGTGTATGTATTAACTAGACATGTGAAATTTGAGTGGACAGATAAATGTGACATTGCTTTTGTAGATCTGAAAAAGTTGGTCTCAACATCTCCAGTGTTGTAAGCACCAAACTGGAATTTTCCATTCCATATATCCTCAGATGCATCAGATATGATGATAGGAGTAGTCCTCGAACAAGAAGAGGATAAAAAGTCCTATGTGTTTTATTACATTAGCAAAAGCCTTACATTGACTGAGTTAAATTATATTGTGACAGAAAAAAGGATTTTTGGTTGTTGTTTACGCCATAAATAAATTTCGTTATTACATAACAAGATATACAATTTTTCTATACACTGGTCATTTTGTCATTCGTTACTGAGCAAACAAACCTGTTACCAATGGTAGAATAAATCACTAGTTACTGTTATTGCAGGAGTTCGACATTACTATAAAGGATCAGCTAAGAAAAGACAACCAAGACTTCTTGTTAGGAGTTCCAGCTGCAGTTGATTATTCCCCAGTTGAGGACCAATTCCTAGATGAACATTTGTTTTTTTTAACTATCAAAATGCTATGGTATGCTGATGTTTTGAATTATCTGGCAGCCAGGAAATTACTATCACACCTATCATTCTGGGAAAAGAAGCTTATCATCCAACGCAACGCACACTTTTCATGGATGGACGGTTACCTTTTTCATACAAGAGTTGATCTTCAAATTCAAAGATGTATTAGAGAAGATGAAATTTATTATATCCTCAGGGCTTGTCACGATGAGCCCTATGGAAGTCATTTTGTTGACCGGAGAACTAGACACAAGGTATTATAGATGGAGTATTTTTGGCCCACAATATTTAAATATGGAAAAAAATATGTCTAGAGTTGTGATAGTTTCCAAAGGATGGGACATCCCATTCAGGATGACAAAATTCCCCTCCAATCACAAATTATATTTGAACCATTTGAAAGATGGGAAATGGACTTTGAAGGCCCTTTTAATCCACCTTCAAATCATAAAGCATATATTCTAGTTTGTACAGATTATGTAACTAAATGGGTGGAAGCAGTAACACTCCCAAGGGCCACGGAAGAAGCAATCATCAATTTTATGTTCGAACTCTATGTTCAATATGGGCTGCCTTGGGAGCTTGTAACAGATGGCATATTGTAGTTCTACACATAAAATTTTAGCCATGCTGCAAAATTACCATATTAAACACATAATCACTTCTCCTAACCATCTGCAAGTGAATGGGTAGGTGGAAAGCACCAATAAAGTCTTAGAGACATTTTAACTAAAACAATATCTATGAGTCGTCGAGATTAGGCTACCAAGCTTTCGAAAGCCTTATGGGCCTATCAAACAACTTGGTGCAATACCACTGGCTATTCACCTTATCAACTCATTTTTGTTAAGGAACCCATTTTTCCAATTGATTTTGAAGTTAAGACTCTTAGAACTACCAAGGAAGTTGGATTGGATATTAAAGAAGCACAAAAGCAATGCTTACAAAAACTCAATGAACTGGATGAAATGTGTCTTCTTACTTTACAACGTACTTCCATAATGTAGCAACATAGATCTAAATGGCATGATCAGTTGATTGAAAAGAAAAACTTTCAGAAAGTCGATTGGGCGTTGTTATACGACTCCATATTCCAAAACTTTCTAGGTAAACTTCAAACAAGATGTCTTGTCCCTTAAGAAATTAGCGAGGTTTATGACAATGGAATGGTGTGCCTTATCACAATTGATAATTATGGAATTTCGTTCCTTGCCAATGAGCATCGACTTCGTATGTACCATTAACCACTTACTCGAGAATCTTTTCTTCACGAAATTGATAATGACGCTAATTTGCAGGTTGTAGATGATCAGGGAAATGTCTTGAGGCTCACAACCAAGTAATTTTTTCTTCAGAATCTTCTTTATTTTGTACATAATGTAAGTAAATTTATTTTGTTTTTTATGATAGACATGGAAAAATCATTGATATTTCAGTCACAGTCATTGTTTCCTTAGTCTTAACCGTTGTTTCCTTAATCACAGTGGTTGTTTCTTTAGTCACAGTCATTGTTTTATTTATCACAATTGTTGTTTCCTTAGTCTCACTCATTGTTTCTTTAGTCACAATTATTGTTCCCTAATCACAACCATTGTTTCCTCAATCACAGTTGTTGTTTCCATAGTCTCAGTTGTTGTTTTTTTAGTTGTAGTGATTGTTTCCTTAGTCTCATTCGTTGTTTCCTTAATTACAGTTGTTGTTTCTTTAGTCACAACCATTGTTTCCTTTATCACAATTGTTGTTTCCTTAGTCACAACCTTTGTTTCCTTTATCACAGTTGTTGTTTCCTTCATCTCAGTTGTTGTTTCCTTAGTCACATTGTTGTTTCCTTAACCACAACTATTGTTTCTTGACATGCAATTATTATTTCCCTAGCTTATTAATGTTTCTATTTCTTTAGGGTAAGGAACATTTTTTTAGCCTTCCTTTCATATGATGGTGGAAAACTAACTTGTTTAATGGTTATCATTGGAGAATGCTTCATGAGAAATTATTATCAGAATTCTGAAATTTCCATGATTTTTAATCATTTTTGGTATTGTAGAAAAATTATAAAAATGCTCATGATGCATTCCTCCCATCACCACTTAAGGAGCATTCTTTTACTCAAGTCTCTAAAGATTATACGATCTTAAGTTTTGAAGACAAAATTAGCAAGCTAAAAAATTATTATTATAATACTTTTTACACCATCCCTAGCTCTTGAGGAGTTGACATGCCACTCCATATACCAAGTAATCTACTAAGATCAATAAAAATCACAATTTAACAGAGGATATGAAGTCTCGTCATGAGTCAGCCTACCATGATCATATGATCTAGTGGAGTGACATTACCACTTATGGTTACCGAGCCAGGGTAATGGCCTTTGGCCTTCAGGTCAAAGAACAAGAGGTCTCTTCACGATCCAACTTATTCACCTCATTAGCTATAGTGAATGGAATTGTTATTAATTGGTTACCACATCAAAACAATGGCCTTCTATAAATGCTTGTATCTATATATATATATATATATATATATATTAATATATATATATATAGTATATATATATATATATATATATATATTTGAAACTTCCTTAGTAAATGGGACATTGGCATCTCAAAGGGTTAAAACGGAAACCCTTTCGAGGTTATGGATGCCTGCTGGCAACAACTGACATGCCTGTGGTATTGAAGTAAAATTAAAAATTACAATATAGCTTATATATTTTGTTCCTTCAAAATTAATAAAGGAAAGATCGTTAAATTTATTATGGACATTTATAAAATCATCTTAGAACACGATGATGTTTGGTTGTCCATGTGTATTTCATTATAATTCTAGATACTAGGAATACTTTTTTCAGAAATTCACCATTCTAAATGAATCTCTTTTATTCTCTCTAAGGTTGTACTTGATGCAACTATCATTTCCATCCATCTATTCTTCGTGAAAATCTCTGCATGCCTTTATTTTGTCTGCAACCTCTATTGATTATAATAATTTGAGTTATCATTACACCGCACAAGTCATAAATATTTCACTGATTTCCTCACATGTCACAGATACACTCTGCTTTCTATTTTTTCCTTTTGACGATCACTCTTTTGCATTGCATTAATACAACCTTATCCTCTAATCATGTCAAACTTGCCACCCTATTAAAACCTGATTAATCATCGTGGCTGACCTCTACTTTTAGTGAGGGGGCGAGGTGGCACTAGAAAATGGCTTATCATCTGAATTTTCAAATACCATTGCATGTCATGATCAATGAGCCTCTATACTCAGTGCCAAATTACTATTATCATACATTTTGAATTCTGTTGTTTCCAACAGTAAAATTTCGTCTTGTTGAATAGTTAACACTAGGTGGCTATTCAATCTAATATGAACCTATTCAATTAGAGGCTTCAGAACATGTGCACAACATCTTGATTCAAGCTAGATGGCTAGAGTATTTTGAGAAGTTACAGGGTTTCAATAATGAGGTAGCATCAGAATTCACAAGGAATTTGGACAATGGCACAACAATGTTGAGAAATACACAGATACAAGTAAGTGAAGGTGCAATAGCATAAGTAACAGGTCTTCCAACAGAAGGAGAAAAATGGTAAGAGATACACACTTCTCTCTAGAACGCGGCCCTCTTTTTTCTTAATACTGGTAAAGAATTGATCAGAAAAGGAAATTGTATAACCCTAATTCATTACCAGAACCATGGAAAGAAGTAGCAGGGATCGTCCAGTGATATATTACATGCAATGGAAGGTAAGATGTGGTGAGGGGACGTCATCTCAAACTAATGGCATCCTTGAGATGAAAGGAAACTCTACCTTCCCTACTTTCTCAATTCATTGTTGCATGAGACCGCGACTAGGTTAAGAAGTTCCAAAGATCAAGTCTCGATCGCCAGTCACCATCGAATTATCAAGCTATTAATCATAAGAAGTCTTAATCAAGTGCATCAGACATGTGAAGGGTTCCTCAGAAACCCTGACGTTGGTCAAGGCATTCCTTTGGGGGATTAAACAAACATTGGAACATCTGGGAACGTTTCAGTTAGTGATGAGCACCTAGAAAAAGGCAATGAGGAAGATATAAATGAAATTCTAGTGATAGAAGGTATCTTACAAGGAACTACACAAATTGTAAAACCTCAAAAACTCAGTAGAGGGGAGAAAATAACGGCATCGGTTCTAGCTTCGCTACCTAAGAGAAGAAGGAGTTCAACTAGACTTGTTAAGAAATGTCATATTTCTTTGAATCCTCTTGAGCAGTTACCAGAAGAAAACTTGACTCAAGGTTTCTTCAATATAAAAGAGATGCACCAAGAAACCTTTGGAGGAAAATTAGTTCAAAATTTACCAGCTTCGGAATAGATAGAGACGGCAACAAAAATAGCTCAAGCATTAAAAGGGCTAGAGAGTTTACTGGAAACTGCGAATTTCGGAGAAGCCATGACCACTTCAGTAGAAGAATTTATAGCTCATTCTAAAAATCCTCTTGACAAGGGGGCTTCACCTAATTCACCAGCTACTATTATTCGGAATCAGATAATCACCCTAAATTTGTTCCTTCTAAAGAGTGTTCCAGAGACTCTGTTTCTACTATACTGGAACCCTCCTCTCCGGAGGAAACGACTCCACAGTCCCTTGAAGATTTGATTGATGAAGGATGAGATGATGGCACTAAATTTTTGGCCGAACTTTAGACTGATTTTCTTGACAAAGACTTCCTAAAGTCTGGAACTGATGCAATGACAATGGAAGTTGACAATTCATTGATTGATCTGTTAACAGTCGAACCTACTGAGGAAAATATTGTTGAAAATTCCGAGATAGTAGTTGTTGTTTCTTCTCCTTTTACTCTAGCAACCTTGGTTAGTAGTTTTTCTCAGAATACCATAGATACCTAAGCTGTGAGAAATAAAGGAAAAGGAAAATTTCATGAGATTATTGATATATTGAAGAAAGAAAACAAGTAACTGCAAAGGAAGGTACAACAACTGAAAAATTGGTTTGATGGAAGTAAGCAATTTCATAAAGGTTATGAGAAGAGACCCAAAAGAAAGAATGAAAATAAGGAAATGGAAGTCCAGACTGATTGCATACCTGTTTATAATGAAGCAAGTACCCACACATAATTTGTTCTTGTTTCTACTAAAGTAGGAACTCGGACTGACTTTGAGGTACAGATGATTGATGCTCCTCCTCTTGTTGAAGTAGGAACTCATATTGATTCACCATTTACCCTTAATGATAGAGGAGTACAAATGGAGGATGTGCCTCCCTATACTCCCTTGATTGTAGAGGAAACCATTAAAGTCTTGCACAAATCTACAAAGAAACAATAGGAGACCATAGAAATAGATCAGGGAGAAGTGGTGCCTTGGAGTGAATATCAAGAGTTGCTCCAATGATTTAGAGCACTAAAAACAACAAAATATGAAACCTATGCACAACTGAGAGCATCTAAGAAGTACAAAATTTAAAGGACCGCCTTGAGAAGGTTGTAGAGCAAATGAAGGAAATCTGCTCCATTTATTCATATGCTTTGATATGCAGGTCCCCATCTTAGAATTATGCTTTTTATTTACTTGAGTGATATATGTTGCTCAAAGTTAAAGTTGTACAATCTGGACAACCATATGAGTTTATAAATGTATAGGATTTCATTACTTCTTTCTACAAACATGATGGCTATACCCAGTATCTTCTGTGTGAATTATATATGCATACTTTCATTTTGAAAGAACGTGTGGAAGAAAATCCTGTCCCATTTATTGGAGACATTCAATTCCAACCTTTCATATCATTTTCCAAGAACTAGGTGAAATGGGAAAAATCTTACCACACCTTCCAGAGGAGAGAACATGGTCTTTATCTTTAGGTCAGAGGGGAGCCTAATAACCCCTTTCACACACAAAGTTGTCATGGTATCTTCATAGAAAAACTTGGTGTTGCTTCTACACTTGCACAGATTCATTATGATGTTTTGCATTCAGGAATGGAATATTTGGAAGATATCATAGATGAGGCTCTTCTTGGAGCTAAATTGAGATGGAAGGCATCACCTAATGAAATCAAGAATAGAGAACCCTTTGGCTACCACAATTTTCAATATGTCGTGACCAGAGTAGAAGACTATGTTCACTTGGTATTGGAAATAAGTATCAATTGGATGGGATGCAGGTACATATGACCCATGATCTAGTGCCTCGGTCTTTTTATAAATCTGATTATGACTTATCAGAAGCTAGTAACTATGTGGGCTTTGAACAACTTTGAAGTAGAAATGAATTCAGGCATAGAGGAGAGGAAGCTTATGAAGCTTACTCCTTAACTGCCTTTTATATTAATCATTTATTTGCATAAGGTCATGCAAAAAGGTCAGTTGGGGGGATGATGTTGGGCCTCATAATTGTCATAATTTCCTTGCCTTACATCTTAGTTTTCATAGTATTTTCTAAGTCTTTTTTGTAATTAGGCTATGATAACTTATGTAGTATGAATTCTAGTAGTGTTTTATATGCATTTATTATTTTAATACTTTTATGAACGAAATTGATCATTAAAGTTTTATTTACTTATGAATGGATCCTTATTTTGGACACAAATCTATTGATGCATTGTCATTTGACGTTGCTTCCTTGAATGATCATGGGAGATCACATAGCCTTAGGAATTTATACTTTGTTTGGAGAAAATCAGTTAAAGATGAGCTTCCAACCTAGTCCTCCAAATGCATTAAGATCTTTGTAGCTTAAAATGAGAATCCTGAGAATCTTTAGATTCTCAGGATCGCTTGTTATCATAAATAAATTCTTTGTTCTTATCTTTTACGGACATTATATAAAAACTTTCATTAAGCCTCGAAAGGGGTTGTTCAGTTGTATTATTATTTTTGACATAAGTTCATACTTGCGAAGACATTGATTGTAATTAGGTCTTTGTAATTGAATGGAAGTGTTTATTACTCAAAGTTAATCTGTTGTGATGATTCTTTCCATAAGGTAGTTCAATTCTGGTGATTTGGGTCCAATCCCAGAAGCAACATTGTCTTTACTTGTATCATTAAATTGGTGTTTGATTCTCTTGTTTCAACTATTTTCATTTGCGTAATTGTTCTTAATTTCTCATTTCTTATTTGTTAAATCAAGCTATAATTTGAATTAGATTTATTGAGATTGTTACAGAAGATATTTTTTGTAGTTAATCTGTTAAGAGTATTTCCATTTCTTGTTGTTTCCTGTAGATTATCATAGATCGTTATCTTGCTTATTAATTGCTTTCGATGGTATGATTTTGTAGTATTGTTTTTCTATTCAGTAGTTGTTGTTCCCTAAGAAACAACTTGATGTTCAATAGGTTTTCTTTTGTTGTTTCCTTCAAAAGCATTTAGAATTTAATGTTTCAAATGGTTTTCTATAATTAGAAATTGCATTCCGAATTGATTTCTTTGATATTGCAGCTTTGCTTTTCAATTGGATAGCAGTAACTAGTCATACTAACATCTCTCTTGCATAAATTGTGTCAATAACCTTGAGATAGAAAAACAAAACCTCGAGTTGATAAATTAATGTGTAGTAGTTAGTTGGTCCTTTTAGGAACAATTAATTGGCTCAACAACTGTATATAAGCTTATTCCAAAAATTCGTTGGGATAATAATAAAGAATCACATTGTTATCTTGCCCAATAAAATACATAGACACATGCAACTTAGTGCACTTCACTAACTCACATGGAACTTAACCAACTCCCAATCACAACATAAATATGCATTCCTTTGAAATCATCACATCTCACATACACGAAGCATAAAATGGAATAATAACAATTCATGCTGGCAAATTAAATGCATCAACTTGATGAAATAGGCACAAATATTCACCTACCTTTGATACTTAGGCCATATACAGGGTTAATCGAAGACGACCTCACTAGTCGACTTACCTCGACTAGACAAGACCATTCAAAATGACTCAAACAAATAAATGTACCTTGACTAGATAAGATCGGTCGAATCGAATCGACCTAGTCAACTTGCCTCGACTACACGAGACCAGTCAAATGACTCGAACTAGTGGACTTACCTTGACTAGATAACATCAATAGAATTAACTCGACCCATTTTACTTACCTCGACTAGAAAGACCAATCGAACAACTCAACTGGTCGGCTTACTTCTACTAACAAGGCTAATCGAATGACTTAAACCGGTCAACTCACCTCAACTAGACAAGATTGGTCGAAACTGCCAAACCAGTTGACTTACCTTGACTAGACCAACCAGTCGAAACCTCTATCTAGGTCGACAATCAAATTGATTTATGATCTCAAACCATACATGAATTAACCATTCCTCATCAATTGCACAGAGGTTAGCATTACACATTTACACTGAAGTTAATATTCCTCAGCATAACATAGGCATTTAACAAACCCAAGAATTCAACTCATTCCTCAAAAAATACACGATAATACAACAATCCCAATATTATAGGAAACAATGTTCCATACATTCAAAATGGTATTAAAATAGTGCATTAAATATTTGCATTATTTTGCACATAAGGCAAAAGAAACACTTATCTTATAGTGAAAGATATCAAAATTAAGATCGGGACTCTAACTCTCCACCCAACCTTGGACAAGTTGCAACCAAATCTTTCCTTTAGATGTCATCCCCAAGCTAGATTCCAAATCCTTAGGAAGAGTTCTTTCATAACAACAAACTAATGATATCAACTAAAACAGGGTGTTCCAAGGCTACATCACCTTCACTCACCAACTATGATATTAATCAAATAAAGATAGTGAACTGCTTCACTCACATATAACCATCATCTACTCAGGAAATTAAATCAATATCATCACCTGAAATAGGGTGCCTCAAGGCTACACTGCCTTCACCCATCAACTATTCATAATTTCACATAATGCAGGGATACTTCCTTTTATATAGAGGGACTTATAATACAACATCCCAACATCCCTAGGGATTTATACACACAGAGTCTCAATTCAGATGTGGAGAGAGAGAGATAAGGTTAATTGTAAGGAGTATTTATCAGATCTATTACCATTGAAGGAATAATAGTGCACTCTTCAGTAGCTTCTCAATGGATGTTCCACCTATGTTCTTAGCCCAAACCCCTGGAACTACCATCAAGTGTTAACAATCCACTAGATCTGGGTGATTTCACCACTCAGAATTTGTCAACCAGCACAGTCTCTAGTGAATTTATCAACCTTGTAATGCACAACCACTACTAGTGATTATTAGCCTACAAGCCTTCTAGGTTTCTAAGTTGGGCTATTACTTGATCTTACTCTGTGATTATTAGCCAACAAGCCTCATGGGTTTCTAAACTACACTAATAATTGATTCTCTATGATTATCAGCCAACAAGCCTTATGGGTTTATCTATTGTTCTATCATTAAAGCTACTTTGTTATTCTCAGCTAGCTAGCCTCACAAGTTTCTCAGTTGTGTTATCATCAGAGCTTCTCTTCTCCCTGAATTATCTCACTCCTCAAATCCTTCTCTTCCCTCTCAACAAATAAGATTGAATACCAGGAGCCTCTCAACCTCCCGTTTTTTCATGTTCCCATTGATGATTGGGTCCATCGTGAATGAAAAATCCCCATGGGGCCTCTCGGCCTCCAATTGCTTTTGTTGCAACCAACCAACCATGTGCTCCCCTTAGGGCCTACACAAACTAATCCATAGATCATGTGAACACTCCGTCTATCCACACTACTTCCATAGCATCGTGCTTCTGATAGTGTGTGCAAAACCTTCCTAGCTTGTGGGGTCATGCCACGCCTCCCCCACGGTCTCCCTCCTTCTTGTTTTTTAATTACAATCCAACAACCTGCTCTTCACTTACATGCTCTGGGGTTAACTACTCAACATCGTTGTCATCCCCATTTAATTTTTGTGTCCTCTTTTGTTTATATATTTATCCAAGGAAGCATGCCCCTTGTCCTCTTGTCCAACTCCCTATTGATGACATAATCGACCCCATTAAAAACACTTAGTCATCCCATGATTGATATTTAAGACATGTAAATCCTGAAGCAATCTCCCTTCCCCAAGCTCTAGAATTTGTGTTCCTTTCTCTCAGCCTATTTAATTTTATAGTTTGATAATTACAAGGAATTATTTATAATGTTTACAAGGGAAATTAACCCACAGGGGATGTCATAAAAATGGTGATAGGTATTCAAAAGGTGAGTAAAAAACATGATGATGTATGGAGCGGGTGCGTACTTGGAAAATTTTCAAAAGAAACATTTCCATGGAGTGACAGTAGAACCAAGGGTGTGTTAGATTTGATAGATTCTAATATTTGTGGTCCATTGTCCACAAATTCTCTCAAGGGTTATGAATATTTTGTGACCTTAGTGATGATTTCTCCAGGAAGACCTAGATATACTTCTTGAAGACAAGAGATAGAATCTTTAGTCGCTTCCAAGAGTTTAACGCTATTGTGGAGAACTCAATAGGAAATAAGATAAAGGTACTTCAAAGAGATAATATGGGTGAGTGTGTTGAGAAAGCCTTTAAGTAGTTATGTGCCAAGGAGGGAATCAAGAGGAAGTGGACAACTCCATACAACCTAGAGCAAGAATGGGATTGCAGAATGAAAGAACATAACTATAGTTGAAGCAGCAAGGGCCATGCTATATGATCAGGACATGCCTAGATATCTTTGGGCAAAAACATGTAGCACAACAATTTACATTCAAAATAGCGTCCCACATAAGGTGTTGGGAAAGATGACACCTTAGGAGGCATTTACAGTGAAGAAGCAAAAAGTCGGTAATTTTAGGATTTTTGGTAGTATCGCTTATTGTCACGTTTGAGTTTAGAAGCACACCAAGCTAGATTCAACTGCAGAAAAGGGGTATTTCATTAGTTACAATGAAATATCCAAGGCATACAAGATCTATATTCCAAGGACTCAGAACATCATCCTGAGATGGGACATTAAGTTTCAGGAGGAGAAAGCCTTCAGGAGATCTCACAAATTTTCCAACAGTTGATCAAAGTCAACAAGAAAAAACACCAAAGGTTGAAAAATAATCTCGGGTGTAGTGCATAAGTAAAAACATTGTGACTAGTATAGGTACATGTGGAGAAGAGAGTTCGAAAAATAAGGAGCAGAAGAATGAAACTCCACCCACTTCAGTTGGCAGGAGGAATCGTGTGGTGCTCTAGACATTGAGAGATGCATAGGAGTTTGTAGGAGCTCCTAAATCAAGCTTCGGGGACAAAATACCACCAAAGATATATTCAAGTTACAAGCTTTTAGGTATGAAGAGACTACGCAATTCCAGGTGTGACAAGATGTTATGGTGGAGGACTACAACTCCATCATGTTGAACGATGTTTGGGAGATGGCACCTAGACCATTGAATAGGACAGTGGTTGGTTCTGATTGTATCTACAAGATCAAGCAGACTATAGATGAAAACATAGAAAAATTCAAAGCTAGGTTTGTGGCTAAGGGTTTCTCTCATAAAGAGGGAATATAATATGAGGAGATAATTTCTCCCATGGTGAAATATACTTCCATTAGGGTCATGATCTCAATTGCATCATATATGGGATGGTTGATTCAATAGATGGATTCAAGACGACATTCTTGAATGGGGTCATAGAAGAGGAGGTGTACATCGAACAAACAAAGGGCTTTAAGACACATGGGAGGGAAACCCATGTATGCAGGTTGAAGAGAACACTATACAAACTCAAACAACCTCAGAGAGCATGGTATGGTCGTATTGACAACTACTTGTAGTAGATGGGATTTGTGAAGAGTGAGGCAGATTCGAACCTCTACTATCTTATGGTTGGAGGTGAACCACCCATTATCATTTTGTATGTTGATGATCTATTTTTCACTGGGTCAACAGGGCTCATAGAAGACTGCAAGAGGGACTTAGAAGTAGAGTTCGAGATGAAATACTTGGGGTTGATGTACTAATTTCTAGGACTCAAGGTGTGGTAGAGAAATGGGGAAACCTTCCTTGGTCAAGGGAGATATGATTTGGAGATCTTGAAGGAATTTATGATTTTGGACTGTAGACCCATGTTTACACTCATGATAACCAATTGGAAGAAACTTGAAGCATTAGAGTAGAAGGCAGTGGAACCCACCTTATATAGACACTTTGTTGGCTCTCTCCTGTATCTGGTCAACACAAGGATGGACATTTTCATTGCAACCAACACTCTTAGTCAGTTCATGGTGGAACCAAAGAAAGTTAACTGGACAACAACAAAGCATTTGTTGCAATATCTATGAGGTACAATTGAGCATGGGATGAAATATACTCAAGGTGATGGCGTCAGGTTGATTGACTACACTGATGTAGATTGGGCAGGTAATGAAGTGGAGAATAAAAACATTTCGTGGTGTTGCTTCAGTATGGGATCAACGGTTGTCTCTTGGTACAACAGGAAGCAAAATTATGTTATATTAAGTTCTTTACAAGCATAGTACATGGCAACATGTGAGGCCATATGGCTTAGGAAGTTGTTAGTGGCACTTTTTGGTTAGAGGATAGAGTCGACCATCATCCACTATGATAATTGGAGTTGCATCATGCTATATAAGAATCCAATACTTCATGATTAGTTGAAGCATATCAGCATACGATATCATTTCATTAGGGGTTGTGTACAACATGGATCAATTCGACTACAATATGTGCCTATAGATCAACAAGTGTAAAATATTCTGACGAAGGCCTTGAATAAAGGAAAGTTTGTTTTCTTTAGGGACAAGGTGGGTATTGTAGAGAACACTTTCCTTAATAAGAGGAAGTGTTAAATGTTGTAGCTTAAATAGGTGTTCTAGCCTTGAGAGGTGTCACTAAAGCTAAGAACACAGAGGAATTGATTATCTCCAAGCCCATGTATTTTTTACTAAGCTTCACCTAGAGAAAATGTCTTAATTAAGTAAATTAGTGATTTTTAAATATTTCCTAAGTTAAAAGTTAGGGAAAATGTGTTATCGGTCTATTTGGGCACATCACCCCTGACATTCAAATCAGTACTTTTAGGGCTCATCAAATCCTAATTCAGTTGTTACATGCCCTAGACAAGTCAACTCATTGACTGCTTCCTTCTATGAAAGTTTCCTGGCCTGAAGCCTTCCTAAAATGCCTCCTTGGGACACTAGCGCAGCCCAAGCCTTAAGACAGTGCACTGCAGAGCAGGAAGGCCCATTGTGGCCTGCACTACAGTGCACTTAGGCCCTCTTTAGCATGCACTGGGCGAGATTGAGCGAAATTTGCATAGGGTTCTGGGAATATTCCTTCATTCTAGATTATTCTATAAGGTTCCCATCTCTTATCCCCTCCTATGAGCTTGAAATTGGGTAGGTTAAGGATCCATTAACCTCCTATCCTCTCATCCCTTGCTCGATGGAAACTAACTCCAAGTTTGGAAGGCCATTCAATACCCTCATTTATGACAAAACCACCTCCATTTCCTATAATTGAGCACTCATCATAGTGATCAGGGGGCTAGAATCTGAAGTTTGTAAGGAAATTGTGTTGGTTTGAGGATTGAGTTTATGTTAAGCAATGTTATGCTGTTGGAGATGCGTGTTTTTGTTGTGGTGAGGGTTGAAATGAATCTGGAGGAGTGGCACATGATCGAACTGTATTGGGTGATACTCTTCCTTCTACATTAATAAATAGCTTATTCCTTTTCTCATATGATTGTTCATATATGTGATCATTATGTGTTTCAATGTCTTCGATTCCATTGTTGTATAGTAGATAGAACATGTATGGTTTGATCGTTTCTTGTTTATGTTTCTCTTGGTGCAGGTACCTTTTGAGCGGCTTTAGTTCAAGTGGGAGCGTCGGGAGCGATTCAAAAGATATCTAGGAAGCGAAAGACTACAAGTAAGTTCCTCTATCTCATCTATCTTCTATAAGAAAAGGTGACACTACTTTCTTTCTGTTGTTCTAGGTGTAGTCACCCACCTAGGGAAAATGTGTTTATCCGTAGATGCAAATTCCATATAACAAAGTGGTTAATTAATTGACATTAGTTGGGAAAATATCGATTTTCCTCTAGAATCTTGTAGAAATTTTCTATGATGATTTTATCTATCGATTAGGACATGTTAACTCCTAATATTGGCCATTCATTTGTGAATGAGAGATTATAGAGGGAAGTTTATGGGCAACGTTGGAGACACAAATTAAGTGAGTATTTTTGGGTGAGTTTTCAGTGAGACTCTAGGAGGGTTTCAACAACAGTGATTGAGGAAGAGTTTTGCCAGGTTATTCTTCATCCGAGAGACTTCCAGTTTCTGAATTTCAAAGGGAGTTTTGCTGGCCAAGTTATTTTCTATAGGAGGACAAGTGTTTCGAGTGAGGCCATGAGTTTCAAGAGGAGGTTGAGTTTCCCAGTGAATGCACACGTGTGGAGACCAAAATTTCTCCAGAAGGCTGCACTTGTGAGCAGTGTGTTTCCAGAGGGTAGTGTGAGTTGGATGAGGCAGTGTGAGTTGCTAGTGTGAGGTAGTGGGAATTTCCATAGGAGGGTCGAGTTGCTTCGTGAGGGTCATGTAGATCTATAGAGGGAGATCATGAGAATTCTCAATTCGATTTTGATCATTAGTGGTGAAGATAATTTTGCCAAAACCTTTTTAGTGAGAGGAAAGTAATTTATGTAATTTCTCAATAGCAGATTTGTTGAAGATTAATAATAAAACCCTCATATTGAAGATTGGGTTTCCCCACAATGGTGTTTTTCTAGGGACATTTGTTCAAAAATATTTTTGTGATTCATTTCTCACATATTTTGTTGCAAATATTATTTGGTGAATGATGTTGTTCATGCTTTTATTCACTACTTTTAGCTAATAAATTAATTTTGTTGTGTATAAGTAATAAGCATAATTAATTAGGTTAATAACACCTTCTAGGTAGCTGAAATCTCACACTTTTAATTGTATATTCTTTTATTTTTTATTTTGTGTAAAGGAGGAATTGACAAACTGGGCTAGTCTCATACTTGCATTACTGTTACACCGAACAAATCCCCCTTGCAGACAAGAGCGATATCCCTAGATCCTTGACAAAAAATAGAAACAAGCAGAACAATTGAACTAACTCTTTCCCTAAGTTGGACTTGTTTGAATGATAATAATTAAATCTAATGGATGAGCCTCTTACCTATTTCATGAAATTCTTGATGAATATCCCTTGTTGTGACTTGATGCAACTCCTCAATGCTTGATAATAGCTGCAACCATAAACTATAAAAGGATCAAAAGCATATGTGATATAATAATCTGAACAAAACTTAAGCTAATGATCAAGGAGATTAGGAATTGAATTTGCCTTAATAAACACCTTAAATAATTATAACCCATTAACCATTCCAATAAGACAAATCAATGGGGAAATGTGTTCATTTGTATTAATCAAAGATAAAGAGAAGCGTTACAACCTTTGCCTTGATGGTGTGAGGTTCTTCCCAATTGCCTTCAATCTCCTCCTTAGATGACAAGCTTTCCAATCTCAAATTAGCAGCATAAGTTCATCTTCTTTGAGTTCTGGCCTTTCCTAACCCTCTACCTTCTAGTCATTTTATAAGCCAACAGGCAGAAGTTTCCAATCCAGAGGAGGGTGAGATCCCCTAATTGATGGATTAGGTTTCCTTGAGGAAAGGGATTAAGATGCATCCTCTGAGGGTTATAGTCGAATAATCATCACCTGGAAGCTTCCAGTTGGGAAATATTCGACCAACTATGTTTCTAGAATGTACTTTTTATTTTTACTTTCTTGAACTCACTTGTGCGAGTTTATAGTGGCAGACAGAGCGCATCTTTACGTTGTTCTTGGAGTTAATTCCAGCGAATGTGCGGGAATTCCAGCGAATGTGCGGGAAAATCTAGGAAAATTAGCGTAGGTGAAACTTGACAAGGTGTGACAACTATTTTCCCCAAATTTCTCATCTCCTTCAACATATTTTTGGTTGTTTGACTTATAAGGGATTTCAATCAAACGTGTTCACAAATGGTAAAAAGACCCATAAACTGATCAAGTGTCATGATGACAAATTGACATGTAATGATGACACAGGGTCAATTCCAATCACTACCAATATAACCTCTAGCTGTCATTGCCTTACCCCAAAGACGGTAACACGAGTATGCTCTCAGGGATTAAACATGGGACCTTCATCGCTCATATTACTTTACATATCACGGCCTTGCCAAATGAGCTACCCACGAGGGGAAAATTTATATTTTATGTGAAAGAAGGGTGCCATCTCTGTAAAAACAAGGGGGTAAATGCTATCCCTGGTATTTTGAGAAATCCCAACAATCAACATTCCTCTATTGTTTAGTTCTTCAATAGAGTTGATTATAAAAGAGTTTATGAGGGTGTCCTTAGTTTTGGGGAAATATGGGCTTTTTGTTATCCCATGGTTCCCATATTTTAACCCTAATACTATGTATATTTATGAAGATGTACATTTACGCTCATCTTCCAGACATGCCTCTATATTTCTATATTTTTCACTTTTTGAAGATAATAGGGATACCTTGGGAAATTATATAGAAACCAATCTTAAATGGATTAATTGTATCTCTATACATATGCTCAAATATGTGTTGAGATTGATTTTGATAGTGTCTATTGGAAAAGTTGTTCCTATGAAAGGAAAATTTTAGATGGGTTGAGGTTCTTGATGATGAAAATACAATTTTCAATGTTAGATGTACCAACAAACATTAAATATTCAAGATTCTTATTCGTAAGTGTGATATCGCTCCAAAAGGAACAAAGGAAAAAAACCAAAAGCAAAATATTGGCAATCATTTTGAGCAACCATCATCAAATGATGCACATGATCAACCTATAGAAAATCAAGCAGCATCAAGATTAGAGGAGGATAGAGAAGAAAACAAGATCAATGGTTTCCCATTAAGGGAGGTCATGCTAAATGAAGCATCATCGGGATGAAAGAAGTGACTTCATGAAAGAACTCTAAATTGATAAATGATTAGTATTTCATTCACATTAGGGAAAAGTCAAATTCAACATTATAGCTACTCATTGAAAAAAAATACAAATAAAAACAAACACACTCACATAACATAATCCTCGATACCTTACATAATTTTTGGATAGGCCTTTAATATTTTTTTCTTAACTTAATCTTAAACATTATTATTTTTTTAGTTTAATTAATATCTACGATTAAAAAAAAACATATACATAATACCTTTATACTATTTATTTTATGAAATATTAAAAAAAATTACACCTTTTTTACTGTACCATTTACATCATATACATCTATAAAATAATATAAAAAATGAACCATCACAAAATGAAATTTCAATAAATGAAGTTAACACTAAATAATTCATAGAATTTGGATGCCCATTGGGATAATTGTTGTGTAGAGAGACACTCTACAACCTAATATGAGGGAAATGTTGCCATGTAATGTTACATTTAAAAATAATAAAATATTACTCACAGTAATAACTTTAGAAATAATAATAACAAGAAAAAATCAATCTCGAACATAAATAAAATACTTCTATTATTCTGGGAAGGACTTGGAAACTCATTGACTCATGCATTGAGCAGCTTCTGAGGAAGAAGCTCCTGTGTAATTTCTAGGCTAAGTGGCTATGGGCTGCCTCTCATGCTCTACGCATTTTCCCAGCTGACGACTGGCTATCAACTGGCTCTACATAATTTTGGAGTTGAAGGTCCACTATCAGCTTGGACTACGCAATTCACGGGAGCAAGGCTAGTTTCCCTCTTAATTTTACAACAACTTTATATAGACATATAGTAGTTGAAAGTAAAAGAAAAGAAAAGAAATTACTTTTTAGTATGAGGGAGATATGTAATTCCTTCACTACTTAATATAAAGTTGATAAATGACAGGTAAAAATCATATTATTAATATTATATGATGTGTAATTCATTCAATGTTCAATTCACATGTGATATTTGTTACCCACCACCAGTGGGTGACCCTTAAAGGAGAAATTTTCTCCTAGATTTGTCTTAAGCTAGCAGCCAACATCCCATTGCAGCCACCAGATAGCTCGATGTGGTATGATTCTTCGCAACCTGACCTAGCCATTGTGCCCTCGCTCATTTGTTATGATGGTATGTTTGAAGATGGGCCTTCCAACCCCAAAGGTATGACTTTTCATTATGTAATTGGGTATTTATGTTTGCTTTTCTTTTGCACATTTGGACATGGATTCGTGGGGGGATTCGGCGAAAAGAATGGGTTGTGATACTCTTGTTCCCTTACATCAACTTGGGGGTTAATCTTGTATCCTAGTCCTATGGGATCTCTTCTATTGGCTAAAAACTTTAGGAGTGGCATTACATGCAAAACCCTAATTTTGGTTGTATGGTACTTCTTCCCGATACCATACATCTTTCTCCCCTCCACTCATTATAGGCCCTTTTTCACATTTTCCCATCTAGGTCCATAATTGTCCAATAGGTCCACAAGGTGTTAGTGTTATGAATTAAATATTCATAACTATATATACATAATAAAATATTAAAATAATAATTAATAAATTAATTAAATTAAAAATAAGTTACCAATTAGTTTTGAAATGGTATTAGTTCAAAAGAACGTGTCTTTAGACTCATGGCTAGTCAACTCCTATAAAGGAGAACCACCCTAGCATTGTAAAATCATCAATGAATATTGAATAAAAGAATATAAATTTATTTATACACATCAATGTGTCTAAGATTGGTAAAATCCAAGTGAACAAGTTGATTGTTCCAGTGGTATTAGAGTGGTCGAATCCCACACCTGTGGTTTCCACCTGTCTCTCCCACACTATCCTCCTACCATTACGCGTATTCTTCCACCTCTTCCCTGTGCTGTCGTCCCACTACCTCCTCTCCACCGTGCTCCACTGCTTATCGTTCCCCACTGTTGTCGTCAACCCCCCCTGCGTTTTCCGCACCCACTTCTACATCCGTTCCACCGCCATATTACATGACTTCATTACCACTGCGCGTATGACCATTGTAAACCCGACAACCTACTACTCCTCACTGTTTGTCGCTCGGTCCCCTCGAAACCCATACTCAACCACTATTCCATCGTGCGTCCCCGCCATCACACCCTGCTTTCCCATTGTCCTAAAAGCCTTCCACATACAACACACGTTAAAAACACAAAGTTTGTTGCCTCTATCATCAAATGGTGTGCCCCAATCAAACGTTTGGTCATAAGTTACATGTGCCTTGGTGATACGTCACGTCAGATGTCGGATGGGTGATAGGTTACGTCAGATGTTGGATCGGTTGATATATAGTCGTGACATATCACATATATATAGTCATGACATATATTTGTGTTGATATATAGTGCTCCGTCGTATAGTCACATTATAACTAAATTAACAAAATTTAATTAATTTAATATTATATATATATATATATATATATATAATATATATAAATATATATATATATATATATATATTATAAAAATAAAAATTGGGTCTCTAAGAAAAAGAAGAACAAAATGGGGAGTAGTAGTGACGATACAAATTCAAAGAAGTTCTAAGGTGAACTCGATAGAATGCGCAAGCGCCTTGACAATGTCGAAAAGAAGCAAGATGAATTCGAAAAGGGCCAAGAGAAGTTAATTAGTAGTCAAAACCAAGTGGTAGATTATATCAAATAGTTGAAGAACATGATGAGTTATTTTATGGGAGGAGCCAATCCACCTTTTAATCCCTTAGCCACACAAAGCCACAAATATTGCATATACTATTCGAAGGAAGTGAGTACCATACAAAGTTCCCTAATAGAGACTACCTTAAAATTAAAAGAGAGTTACCTAAGTACGGTGGTATGGGCCATAAAGGCGCCATTGTGTAGGTAAATAAAATGAATGTCATTTTCAGAGAAAACCCACCAATAGGTGAACAAGAGAAGGTCATGACTACATCAAACAACCTAGAAGTTGAAGCATATGGTTGGTTCCTGTGGTGTTCCAAAAAATGTGCAGCTCACTCATTCAATTGGGAAAATTTAAAAAACGCCCTACTAAAAAGGTTCCATAACAAAGAAGAAGACGTTGCTTACGAAAAAATCGTTCACCTCAAACAGAAAGGATCAGTAAGCAAATACACCCACAAGTGGGAAGTATTAGTTATAAGGCACAGGGGATTCTCAGATGAAGAGTTGCTAAAAATTTATCGATGTGGCCATAAGGATTATGTTCGGGAATAATTAAAACTATATAGACCCCAAACCATTGAAGAAGCTAGATATGCAATAATAATTATTGAGCGAAAATATAAACTCCATAAAGCACCATATGCCAACAATGAAAAAGCAAACAACTACTCAAAGGGAAGTCAAGTAAATCGTCTTCAGAAAACACTGGTAAGTACATGTCACCACCAATGTGCAATGGAGGAAAACAATATTCAAATTTTGAAAGAAAAAGGGATGGAAAGTGTTGGAATTGTGGAGATAAATATTCCCTAGGGCATAGATGCACTATGCAAAAACTTTACAACCGTGAAGCAGAACAAGAAGAAGAATCTTCAGAGAATATCTCCAACGAAGCAAACAATGAAGAAAACAAGACCCCTAATCCAGATCCATAAGAAGAGAATATGCCAAGAATTTCTCTGGAAGCTATCATAGGGATAGCTCAACTACAAACACTGAAGCTTAAAGGACATATCAAGAAACAAAATGTTATCATTTTAAAAGATTTAGGAAGTACACACAAATTTATAGATGTCAATGTCACAAAAACACTGAACATTTTTTCCTACCCCATAGCAGATTTAAAAGTTATGGTGGCAAATGGAAAACAAATAGATGGAGTAGGAAAGTGCCATAAAGTTAAAATGCAACTGAATGAATACGAAATGGAGTCCATTTTTTATATGGTCCCATTAGGAAGAGTAGACGCCATCTCAGGAGTACAATGGTTGCAAACACTAGGGATGTATTCGAAAAATCACCAAAAATAGTTCATTATGTTCAAAATGGATGGAAGGAAGTATAAGTTGTTCAGATTCCAAGCCCCAAGTCATTTCTACTCAACAAATGAGAAAGATTATTCGTTGCACAATGTCAACAGTTAGAGTTATTATCGATGGAAGGGGTTCGCCAATAGTCTAAAGTTTCATCCTTAGTCCAGAAATCTGACAAGGTTTTTCAAGATTTATCGATGAAATTACCCCCTAAAAGGAAAATTGAACATATCATTGAAGTCAAACCAAATTCAACACCAGTGAATGTAAAGCCATATCGCTACCCTCGTCATCATAAAACATAAATAGAACGATTATACAAGATCTGTTAAAACTTGGAATCATTACAAAAAGTAGAAGTCCATATGCTGCACCAGTAGTATTAGTTAGGAAGAAAGATGGATCCTTCTGGTTGCGTATATATTATAGAGGATTAAACAAAATTACTATTAAACACAAATTTCCTATTTCATTCATTGATGAGATGCTAGACGAACTCCATGGTGCTTAATATTTCTTAAAATTAGATTTGAGATCAGGTTACTATCAAATTTGAGTGACATTAGAAGAAATCAAGAAGACTATATTCAGAACTCACGAAGGGCACTATGAGTTTAAGTTAATTCCTTTTGGTTTAACAAATGTGCCATCCACCTTCCAGACAACCAAGAACGAACTCTTCCATCCATACTTGCGAAAATTTGTATTAGTCTTCTTCGATGATATTCTCATTTATTGTAAGACATGGAAGGAGCACCTCAAGCATCTAGAGGAAGTACTTTTTGTATTAGAGAAGAATCAATTTTATGCATTTATCAAATGTACCTTTGGGCAAAGGGAAGTTGAATACCTGGGACATGTTATATCCAAGGAAGGAGTCAAAGTGGACCCCAACAAAATCAAAGCAATTAAAGAATGGCCCAAACCCAATAACATCTCAAAACTAAGAGGATTTCTAGGTTTAATTGGGTATTACAAAAGGTTGATAAAAAAATATGCACATTTGACGGCACCCCTGACCAACTTGTTAAAAAAGAATGTCTTTCAGTGGAATAACCAGGTAGACGAATGCTTTGAGAATCTAGATGAAGTGATGTCAACCACATCGATACTAGCAACTCCATACTTCTCCAAACCCTTCATAGTTGAATGTGATACTTCAGGGTTTGAAATTGGAGCAATATTAATGCAAAACAACCACCCTATAGCCTTCAAGAGCAGGAAGCTTAAGAAATGGGAAAGCTTGAAATCAACTTACCAAAAGGAGATGCTTTCTATCATACATGATTTAACTAAATGGTGACAATACCTACTTGGAAGTAAGCTCTCAATCCGAATTGATCATAATAGTCTTCAATTCCTACTTCAACAAAAAACGTTGTCAACAGAACAACAAAAGTGGATGGAGAAACTTTCATCATTCAAATTAGAAATATTGCACAAAAAATGAAAGGAAAATGTCGTAGTTGATGCACTCTCATGGAAGGATTATGACAACACAACATGAGCTGCCTTGGTTGTTGTTCCTGATTGGTTAGTCGAAATACGAGCTAAGTACGCCAAAGATTTGGATTGTGGATCTATGATTGAAAATATCAGTCAATATGCCAATTTTGAATGGAAAAATGACATATTGTGGTAAAGGGTAGAATTTACCTAATCCCATCATCCAAATTTAGAATGAAAATTCTAAAGGAATCTCACAGTTCTCCTTCCACTAGGCATGTCGAATTCTTAAAAACTTACTACAACATTCAATAATCATTCTATTGGAAGGGTATGAGTAAGGAAATCCAAAAATATGTCGTGGAATGTGATGTTTGTCAAAGAAATAAGAGTGAAAATATCCCAACCCCTATTTTACTACACCCATTACATATTCCAAATAAAAAATGGGAGGAAATCTTGGTGAATTTCATTAAAGGACTACCTATGTCTAATGGTAAGGACAATATATTTGTCGTAATCAAAAGAATCACCAAATATGCCCACTTCATGGCGATAAAAAAACTGACACAACTAAGCAAATCACGAATATGTTTTGTAAAAACATTTACAAACTACATGGGTTTCCTAAGGTTATTGTCAATGATAAAGACACAAAATTTAAAGGCAATTTTTGGAAAGATTTCTACTACCAAGCAGGAATATCTCTCAACATGAGTTCGACTTATCACCCCTAAACAGATGGTCAAACTGAAGTTGTGAATAAATGTTTAGAAACATATCTTTGTTTTTTTGTCATCAACAAACAAAACAAATGGCATCAGTGGCTACACCTAGCAGAATGGTGGTACAATACCACCTATCATACTTAAACTAAGATGACTCCTTTCCAAGCCCTATATGGCTATGAACCACCCTGGTGGAATTATTTTTCACTACACAACTCTAAGTTACAAGCACTAAGGAACCACTTAAAAGAAAACCAAAGAATTATTAACTTGTTAAAATAAAATCTAGTAGTGGCACGCAATAGAATGAAGCAACAAGCCGTCCAACACCACACCGAAAGAGAGTTCGAAGAAGGAGATTGGGTATTTGTTACACTTCAACCCTATAAGCAGTTATCATTAAAACAACAAGGGAAAAATAAGATATCTCCTAAATATTATGGACCACACCAAATAACCAAAAAATTAAGTAGCATGGCTTATGGACTAAAGTTACCAGACAATTGTCGAATCCATAACACATTCCATGTATCAAGTCTCAAAAAAGTAGTGGGGAAAAATCAAACAGCTCAAACAGAGATACCTGAGACTGACGAACAAGGAAGGATCATCTTAGAACCTGAAGGCATACTCACTACCAGAGAGAAGGTACTATGATTCGAGATTATTAAGGAGTACCTTCTCAAATGGAAAAAACTACCAGAGGAAGACTCATGGGAGACATAACGTTTTCTTTAGCAACACCCAACATTGCCTATGCTTTGAGGAAAAAGCATTTTTAAGGGAGAGGCAATGTTATGAATTAAATATTCATAACTATATATATAATATATATATATATTATAAATATATATATATATATATATTATATATATATATTATATATATGATAAAAATATTAAATATAATAAAAAAATTTAAATAATAATTAGTAAATAAATTAAATTAAACTAAGTTACCAATTAGTTTTGAAAAGGCATTAGTTCAAAAGGATGTGTCTTTAGGCTCATGGTCAGTCAACTCCTATAAGGAGAACCGCCCTAGCCTTGTAAAATCATCATCGAACATTGAATAAAAGAATATAAATTGTTTATACACATCAATGTGTCTAAGATTGGTAAACTCCAGTGAACAAGTTGATTGTTCCAGTTAGCTTCCCCCTCCCCTTGTCCACACTTTGGGTCGGACCTAGAATAATGCCTCGAAGGTTGATGCAACTAAAAAGAAAAGGAAAGCATAGTTTGACCACTCACAACAAGAAATGTACCACAAAATCCAAAAGATGGCCGGGACATAAAAATTTAGCACGTGGCCAAAAGCGAAACATGAGATCTACCCCCTATCACTATGGCCATCACCCTAGTTCCTAGGGCCCCTATGAGTGCCCCTTACATCACTAAGGAACCCATGATTGTCCCAACCCCTGGTGGGCAATGAACCTCCCAACCTTAAGGGGGTAATCACTCTTACATCATACACATCATGCTCTCATCCCCTAGAGCACTGAGTAGTAAAAGGAAGAAAAATCAATAAAAGGCAAAAGGCATATGAAGAAGGGTGGAAAAACAAAGGTCGAGGTAACTCATGTACCATGATTTCTCCCTCCTATATTCATATACCCAAGGTGTGGGCCTCCTTCATTATAGCTACCCTTGTACCATGGCATGTGGCTTGGAGCCTTCCCTCTTGACCCCACTCTGTTCCATCATTATTTCACATGACCCCTATCATTTGATGGATGTACCATGGACCTGTCACCCCCTTAGAGGTTGAAAACACTTAATAGGGTCCTTCATTAACCTCTCATGACAAGTAAGGTAACACATGTACATTTTAAAGCCCATTTGGAAGGACATGCCATTATGAAGTGTCCACTTTTGTCTTTAATTAGCAAGCTTATTTGCTCAATTGCACTAATGATTAATTGTACAGGAAGGTAAGGAGACACATTACACATTATACAAGATTGCAGGGGGGTCTTCATCTTGGACTTGGTCCCCCTATACGGGGTCTAAGCCCTCCACAGGGTCATAATGACACTTATAGGGTGAGTGTTGACAGCCATGGGCTTCCACCATAACAAAGCATTGATTTCCACACCATGGGCCTCTTCAATACCACACATTGCTTGTTTAGGCCCTAATCATACAAAGATGATGATGCACTTGGGCCACATTGCCCAGCCGACCACACATTGATACCTGACACTTGGCAATTGATCCAGACCCCAAATGAGTTTTTGTCTTTTCTAGAGAGACATAGGAGGGCATGAGTCATTGCTTCTATCCCTCATTAATGGAACATCGACTTGTTGTGGATCCCATGAGACCATTCCTTGTGCCCCACAACCACTTAGGAGCACCCCATAATGTTTTATTTGGAAATCAAGGGGCCACCCCCTTGATCATCATTTATGGATCCCTCCCCTTCATCATGGTACAATGAAGACTCATCTTCGCCTTCCAATGACCCTTTTCACCATTATTTTATCATTTCAGCCTCATTAGGAAGGCTTCTTTTACACATTTGAGCTATTTGGTCACCTTGTCACCAAATTTATTGTTATTTTTCACATTAAAGTAAATTTAGGGGCTCATTAGGCTAATTCGAACTTGAGAAGCCTCATATAAATAGAAGAGGCCTCATTTTGTTTTTCATCATCACTTGGATTTCAATCTCTTTACTTCAAAAACTTGAACCTGCAATTTTGGACGAAATTTTGGATGTTGGGATGCACTTTGACATTTGGAATTTTTCGCTATCGTTTATTGGAGCTTATTTTTGGAATATTGATGGATGGATATACTCACATTGTCTTATAAGTACATTTTGATGCTATATTTTACATTGATTAATGTCTAATGCACAGAATGTCATTTCATGATTTTTAATGTGCCCTAGCTAGTGCAAAATTTTGAGAACATTAAATTTTTTAGAAGTATTGCATGCATTACTCATGAACAATAATTAGTGGATGTTCCTCGGGGTTAGTCTTGCACATAACAACCTTGAAACTACATCAAATATTGACAACGAAGTATACAATTATTTTGTAGCTGTGAAACTGCCTCCTCTAGGGTTAGCAAAGTTGCACTAGGTCTCCTTGAAGAGAAAAATCATCAAATATATGTAATTCTTGACTCCATTTTTCCCAACAACTAGGCACTAGTCTTGAAATCCTTGGTGATCACCTTCTCATTGAAAAATATATCTTTCTTCACCTTCTTCTCTCTTGTTTTCCTCGTCCCTCAAGAATAAGGGAGCCTCTCTAGGGCTTGGGGTGAAATCCTCTAGGAGAGTGCATTTTGAATTATGTCTGGACAAGACTATTCCTTAGCCTCTCCTCTAGGCATCCTCAAGTTTTGAACGAATTTTGACATTGGAATTTCATTTTATTTGATGCCCTAGCTCTCGTACCAAGTGGGAACCCTTGAAGCTCCCTTCAACTTAGGGATTTCTTGAACGTTGTACTCTAATAGGATATCTTTTGAAACCTTTTCTCTCAACTATCTTGACCTTGTATGTACTCTTGTCTTGTCAAATATCTCAAACTTAGGTATCATATAGTATTTTATCTCAAGGGATTTTTCGTGGAAATTCATCCTAACTTCTCCCAAAGCTCACACCTTAATTGAGCCTTTAATTGAATGAGACATCCTTGCCTCACTTTAAAACCTAGTGTAGTCATATTAATCACAATTGAGGGATAATGGGACTCCGGTGAAAATCTGAAAAGAGAAGGGGACATAGGCTGTGGGGACACTGGGCCTTTGTCCCAAATTATTGTTGTGCCCTCTAGCTATAGCCTATATACTAGGCTTGCTAGTTTGCGCAACAACAATATCTAAGACAAAAATATATTAATAATAAAAAAAATAGTGTCAACCATAAATAAAATATTTCAATGTCCATATTGAATAACAAAATTTTATTTATACAGAGAAAAATACAGTAATTTTAATAACTTTCTTATACAGTGTTGCGGGGAAGCGCCCCCCCTCGATCCCGCTCCCAATCTGCGCTCTAGACGGGAGCGGGTCAGGAGCACGCTCCCTCCCTGCCTTTTCGGGAGCATTTAGCCTTTTTTTTTGTAGTAATGTTCCAAATGCATTTTTTTTCACAGAAACAAATAAGTTTTGAGTGGGACAACTTAATGATCAAGCCTATGGCCCTAATATTGATATGCGATTCATGGTAATGTTAAATTATTAAAGTAAAAGTGACATTCTCCTTAATCTTCATTTTCATCCTTTTACTTAAATTTTTAACATTACCATGAAATGACTCAAGATGTTTGAGAGTGGTTCCGACCTCATTGGATTTCATATGGAGAAAGTAGAATTTTTGATTTCATTCAAAATCCAACAGACTTATCAGTTTTTTCAGGATTTCAGGATTGCAATGTTTCCATTGAATTTTGTCATGTATTAGGGTATGGAACTCATATTTAATCAAGAGCACCAATCCCTCTATGTACCTTGATGTTAGTGAAATTGGTTGTCAAACTCCTCTATCATGACCCTTCTAAAAATGTACGCATCACTCAAACAAATTCTTGACTTGACATGCTATGCTTTTTCTATCTTATGTTAATGCTTAGAGGGTGATATTAATGACAAAGATCCCAATACAGATATAGAGGTAATGACAAAGATACCTCTGGATATTAATGCTTATTAATGACAAAGATCCTGATTTTCCAACAAGACTAATAAATTAGACATTTCTCGTGGTGGCAAGAGGCCCAAGCATAAGCAATAGATAATAGATTTACTTGTCTTTTCTAGTTTCTAGTAGTTTTTATAACTATTGACTCTTTCATATTTATTATGATATTTTTTTTAAACAATATATGACAATTTAAGTTCGAAGTTGGCAATTATAACTCATTAGTAATGAATTATGAATTGATGCTTCATGAAAGTTGAAAGCTGTTTCATTTCATTTCATTTTATAACATTTCATTTCATGTTAGATATTATTTGTTGTAATGGTTACACTTAGCTTACAAGTACAACTTTGGTGATCAATGATGATAAATGCTATATATTGAATTTTGAAAGCTTGAAACTTTAAGATTGATGAATCATGAGACTCAATATGTTGTATGTTATTATGTTACTAACTTGTGGACGTGGTTGATGAAGATTATAACTTCTAGATGATTGTTGTTATATGGTCAAAACTTCAATCTATGTTTTTTTATGTTTTTTATATCTAATTCATTATTCTATATGTTTTTGTTGACATATATGTATCAAAATATAAAAAATATATATATTATATAAAAAAACGCTTCGGAACTTGCTCCCAAACTGGGAACTTCTGAAAATGTCGCTTCTGCTCCCGTTTTCGCTCCCCGCTCTCTGTTTCGCTCCCACTCCCAAGTAACCTTGGACCTAACACAGTCTTGACACACTGAATTGACACATAGACGTAACATATAAACCTGACTTGATTGACGGTAACACTTATTATACCAAACAGTGACATGACCTTAGAACACTATGCCTTATGTGACCTTGCAAAACAATTATATAATGTTTAACAGTAATTTGAAGACCTGCAGGTATTCCCTGTACACGTGACTATGAGTTGATGGATTCATATGTAATGTGACTGCAGTAATACTTATGGTTGCCTATTGAATTAGTAATCCTTGACTTGATGTGGCAAAATATGAATGTAGCAAAAGTTTGCAGGGAAATAAGACTGTGATGACTGTATTGACTTTTGATTTGAATTAATTTGGTGTTTGATCCTTAACTTGACAAGAAATTTGACTTGACTTGACTTGACCTTATGATAGTTGTAATCCTTAGTAACATTGATAGAATTTGAGACTATGTTGCCAGGAAACGTGGGTTCGGGGACGGGTACGGGGACGGGGACGTCATTTTCTGAAACAGGGTGCGTGGGTTCGTCGGGGGTATATATATATATATATATATTATTATATTTTAAATTATATATTGTATATTTTTCAACTTAAACAAGAAAAATAAAATACTTAATGATTTAAAACTTTAAATATTTAAAACATGCACATCATTGAACATTCAACATTCACAATGAAATTTCAAAATTTCTAGTGTTATATCAAGTGCGAATTGGAGTTTACATATTAATAAGAATCATGATATATGTCCATTGTCATTCGACATTCAAAATTTGCATTAAGGCATTTCCAAACAAAAACTAGGAAATTTTAAAATATTAAAATAAAAATAGCTAATAGTGAACAATGGCTTCCTCAAGCCATGTCATCAACATCACTCAGATCTTCAATTAGCATGCTCTCCAAGTTGGAATCACTCTCATCTTGAGGCTCTTTTTCATCCATAGCAACTAGAGGTAGCTCAATAAGGCCTTTTGGTTGTATCTCCTTGCCCACACACATAGCATCATTTGTGTATTGGTCCCATCTCTTGAAAGGACCCTCCTTGTAACCAAGATCTTTTTGAGATATGAGACAAAGTGTGCTATGAATGTACACTAAGTTCTCTGCCTTCTTTGAGCCCAACCTATTTCTCTTTACCGAATGGATAAAGGCATAAGTACTCAAATTCCTCTCGAAAGATGCAGAACTAGCTACTTGGAATATTAGGGGAAGCCCATTAAACTAATTAAAAATTTAAAAATAAAAACTAAAATGAACTCCAAAGAACCCGATTTTGGGGTTCCAAGTACTCATCATCAGGGTTCTTCACACCTGTCAAGACAAAAGAACCCAAATTTTTTTAATGGAGAACCCGGTTCTTCATAGAAGAACCCGGTTCTTATGGGTTCTTCTCAAAAGCACCCGTACAAGAATCCGGTACTTGGGTTCGAGAACCCGGGATGGGTTTGAGAACCCCACCCCCGGGTTCGGGAACCCATGCAACATAGATTTGAGATATGGAGTAATGTTCCTAAACAAGAATGTAAGTGATATACAAAGCATGCAAACAATATAGTAATCAGAAAAACGAAATATACATTAAGCACCCATGGAAACACTGGAAATAGAGAACCACTGAGCCATTTTATTACTTCTTCAGGAGAAAATACAATATTAAAATAGAATGGTGCACCTGAGCTTGTCTCAATGGACAAGCATGACAAAACCTAGGTGAGAAAATGCTAAATTGAAGGTTGCTACAACTGCTGCACCAAACTGAACTGCATTGCCCCAAAAAACTGCTATGTCTGCTGACTTTGAAGGGTTGGAATCACTGCTTCTCGTGCTCAGAAAATTATGAGATTTCAGCTCCTTGCTCCTTGGCTTAAACCCAGAAAAACCCACGAAGGAATTGGCCAAATGTTGACCTTAGAATTTTGGCCCAAATTCCCCTTTAGTTGCTGGCTGAGTTGGGACCCCTGTTTGACCCCTTAGATCTGCCCAGAAAATTCTATAAATGCAGGAGTGTGATCCTTGCCCAAAACCCAGAAAAACCCAGAAAGGGTTTCCCTTGGTTCCAACCTTCAAAAATTGACTCCTCACAGCTTGACCCCCCTCCAATTTCGAATTTTGTTGTTGTGACTGATCTTGTCAATTTTTGCTCTTCCAACTCCATCAATCCTCCTCAAATGGCCCTCCAAGTGATCTACTTCTCTCGGATAGCTCCAGCTCTACAATTCCTTCCTCCAACTCCCACGTGAGCCTAGTGATGGTTCTCTGTACAGGCCCAGGTAACTGTAAATCAGACTGCTGGGATGCTCGCTCCAAACTCGCAAGAAAGGCTGGCCCTTTGCTGCTCTCCCAATCCTCTAACTCACTCGGAAAATGCTTGATCACTGATAGCTCCAAACTCCCCTTGCGTATTCTCCAGCTAGCCAGAACTACGCACTCCCTGTTGTGGCTGAATGGTAGTGTTGTAACACACTCCTGGAACTCTTGAAATACTTATGGAACTGCCTCTCTAGGGCACCACGGATGGTCCCCCGAAGTAGAGGTTGAATCTCCTGCTTGAGAGATTCGTGGCTAAACAGCCGGTTGACTCAGTTAAATAGCAGAGCGAACAATCAAGTAATTTTGATTGCAAGATGTAAAAATGAATCCAAAATGAGAGCTGCTTCCTCCTTATCACTCCTTGGGCCTCCCTAGCCCCATGTGGGCCCATCCATCCACCTATTCGACTTTCCATCCAAGCTATTCGAAGGGGCCAATTCGAACCCTGTGGGTGGTCCCCACATTCCACTAGCAAGCAAATAAAGTCGAATTGCCTCCTAAGTCCCTAAGTCGAAAATTATGGGTTCTCTTCCTTCGCCAAAATTGTGCGAAATTGTGTAACAACACTCTATTACAAATATGTTTGAGAAGGGACATGACAATCCTCCCCTCCCAAATGTTGCTTGCCCTCAAGCAACCTCATAGCTAGGTGCTCCAAAATGTGCTCAGCCTCCCAGGTGGCATCCTCATCCAGCAAGCTCTTCCTATGCACCAAAAATCGCTTGTCCTCACGCAATCCCTGAGAAAGAAACCTCTCTAACTGTTGCTCCCCACTGTCACTACAAAATGTGCTAGGGTCCCAGATGTGCCACTGGATCATGTCTGACCTCTGCACTATCCTGATATGGAAGAATCCATCAATACCAGAATCCCATGCAATCCTGTCCAACATGAAGCTCCCCTCGCTCCACTCACTATCCTGCCTGGTGAAAGTACCAAAAGTCCCCTGCTCCATAAGCGACTCGCTAAATCCCAATGGGAGATCTCTATGATCTCTCCCTGCAGTAGTCGGCACATCCCTAAAGGTTATTGAGCTGTGATGCCCCAGTTCCCTGCTAGTCCTAGAGTGGTGCCACCTTGCTGATGTTGCGCTACTCTAACTATGTCATACTCCCCATCGTGCGCGGTCAGTATCCTCCTCTCCTGGAACTGGATGGTGGAATACTGAAAGAGGCGAGACACATCCTGCTTGGGCATCTCCATGGCGCCCAAGCCTACCCATCCAAATCTAAATCTGAACTTGTGCAACAATAGAGAATGTCTGCCTCCCCATATGATGAAACCCTCTATGAACCCTCATGTGTCATCCCAAGAGCGAACTATATCACTCTCTGCCACAACTCTGCTCATCACGAGTGATCTATCGATCCACTGAATCCCTGCATCCCATAGCTAGACCTGCTGCGGCATAGCCCTGTCAATCGATGGAATCCCTCTGGCCCTCGACTCTAGTCCCTGCATGTGATCACTATATATGCTCCATATATCGTGGGTTAATTTGATGCATGCTAATTTGCCCTGTGCATGCCACTGTGTAGTGCTGATGATTGCTGGAAGCCACGTGTGCCAAAGAGCTACCCCTTGAATGCAACCAAAAGATGGGTATTTGATACTCGTAATCGACTCAGGGTATGTGGATCCCTCTTGTCCCTGCCAACCATCTCCCTTGGGTCTGCCATCTGCCCTCTCGGTAATGTACCAATATAAGGTCTGGAGCCCGGACACATATTGGGAAACTACCTCAGTCATCACTGCTATCCTCTGCTCATGCTCGGTCTGACATACCCTGAGAAAAGAGTGACACATGTCTCCCTCGGGACTAGATCCCTAGACGTAGGCTTGGTGATGAATGATATGCCACCCCTGCAGATGATCATCTCATCCCCCAACCTGTGGCTGTCAACCGACACACCAACCCAATGCCACTGCTGAAAAGTTTCCCCCCTAGTGCGCTGAGTCTCACCCAAATATCTCGGGTGAGCTCCTCGTCCCCCGTGGCTCATGCCCAAAGTGCAAAAAGTCGACAACAAAATCGACTGCGCCCGTGAGGGATGTAGAAGAGGGTCAGGCGTGTGACTCCTCGCGGATACCGTCAAGTATCGCTCATCTGTGTCCCCGTCGATCTTGGGTGAATTACGTCCAAAGGTATGCCAGTGTTTCCATCCAAGGGTCTCCCTGCAGGCAACACTCCATGACCTCGTTGCACAACAATATACACCCCTGCATGCCACCGATCATCCTGGTACTCCTGGACATGCCACTATACACCATGGCCTACCCCTGTACACCGTTGGATACCCTCGGCTACGAATATGCCCTCCTGTACTGGCCTGGGTCCTGCATGTGTTACTGTACCTGTCACTCCCCACATGTACTCAATGCGATGTGAGGCACTCCCACTCCACAACGCAGTCCAACATACTATGACACACCACCCTGCATCTCCATGCTCCTTTGAAGGCCCTTGCTTCTCGTTCCATAGCCCCGCACACCACTGGATGCTATGGCCTAACGTTGGGTCTATATGCATCAGACTGCACCCCTCTACATAACACTGATGCTATGACATAACTCTGTGTAGTCCTGTGTACCACTACCCACTATCGTACCACCCTGTAACATACAGTATCTTGCATGGGTTAAAATCTATGTTGCAAGAAACGTAGAGCAAGGGGGCGTTTTCGTACGGAAACGGGTACGAAACGCTGAAACGCGTTTGGTACGGCCTTGAAACGCGTTTCAGGCCGTACGACTCACGTTTCAGTTTTTTACTTGTGTTTTTTTAATTTATTTTTTTAGTTTGTTTTTTAACTTATTTTTAGGTTATCCTAGTGACTTCTAGTTGCTTCTAGATGCTTGTCTAAAGTTATAAAGTGAACTTTTGCCCTAGTGTTGATATGCAGTTCATGGTAATGTTAAATTCTTAAAGTAAAAGTGATATTCTCCTTTATTTTTCATTTTCATCCTTTTACATAAATTTTTAACATTACCATGAAATGACTCAGGATGTTTGAGAGTGGTTTCGCCCTCATTGTTTCATATGGAGAAAGTAGAATTTTAGATCTCACTCAAAATCCAGCAGACTTATCTGTTTTTCAGGATTTCAGGATTAGGGAGATTGCAATGTTTCCATTGGATTTTATCATGTACTAGGGTATGGAACTTGGTATTTAATCAAGAGAACCAAGCCCTCTATGCAGGGGAGACTCCCAATAATGAAAAGCATGTAGGGTACTAGGGTATGAAACTTGTATTTAATCAAGAGCACTAAGGTCGTTCGACTATGTAGGAGGAGACTCCCAATCAAGCATGAAGACAAGAAATTAGAAATTTCTCGTGGCTGATTTTGGATATTTCTATTTTTCATTATGTGATCATTCATGAGTAAATGTGATGTAAATTTAGAGGCTTATAGTTTATGCATTGACAATTGACAATTTTATCATAATGTAATAAATTAGAATGTATCAATATATGCTTTATGATTGCACATATTTTCTTAAATGTCCTAATATATATATTATATATATATATATATATATATATATATATATATATATTCGCGTTTTTCCGTTTCCAAAATTTGGGGAGGTCGCGTTTCGTATCGCTTCCCGTTTCGGAAACTCGTACCCGTTTCCCCGTTTCGTGCAACCTAGGTTAAAATATCGATCTCTCTGTTAATACGCCTTCCATGATGTGGGCTACATCCACCCATCTGCTTTGAAAGACCTAAGCGGCCCGACTCCCCACATGCTAACAGAAATGACACTATTGCGCCTATCCTCAATAGTCCCTGTGTCCCATATGCTAGTAAGAGAGTACTCTCTCCATACAATGCCATGTTTGATAGCCTGTCCATGCCACCTCCTCCTACCAGCTCTTGCCAGAGTAAGTTAGTCACCTTGTGACTCCACGCATCGTCAATATGCCAGACAACTCATGAAATCTGTCTGTTCGTCTGTGAAACCTTCCTGTCACCAGTGCTAACTAGGGCTTTGATGGAGATCGGAAAATGTGGGTGCGCTCAAGCATCAAACCCATCCCGTAACTACTACCATCACTTACTAGCTCTATGATGTGATGGAAAATCCAACCTGGATCCCAAAAATAGTCTTTCCCCTCGAGTCCCTCTAGTAATCCATGGCCTTTGCTGACATGTGTGGATGTATCCATCCGCCTAACCTGCTCCATCGAGCACTAGCTCAATACCTCTCGCCATCCAATCCCAAAGGAGAGATCGAATGTGTAATCCTCTGTGGAAGGAACAAGCCCTCCAAGATGATGTATCATGCTCAGCTTAGTCCTGCTAACCTGTCCACCCCCTCGGGTATGTCTAGACAACTCGGCCTCCCTCAATCCAATGCATAAGGGTGGGTTGATAATGCTATAGACTCTGGCAGTGGGCCTCTGAAGTGAATTGTGCTGAAAATCCAACGCATGACCTCTATGCTGCCCCTCATCAATGGCTAGCCCAAGGGATGGTTGCACATCCTCCTCCATCACGGGCTCAACATGAGCCTTCGACTACTCTATAGACAACCCAATATGCACGATATGCTCACCAGTCAGCTGTAGGCGACTGTCCTCTGGTAACTCTGTCATAGATCTGGAGGCCTCTGTACCTATCGGCTCCTCATCAACAGTGGAGCTATCTTCCGGCACCTCACCAACCTGTGGTGCATTGTTATCACCTGAGAACTCGGCCAGAACCCCGAATACCTCATCTTAGATGATGCCTCATCAATGGGTGTACGCTCAACTATCTCTTTGCCAACCATGGCCCCTTCAACTACTCTTTCATCTTTTTTCTTAATACTTCTCATTATCCTTGCAAAATCCCACTAAATCTCCATTCGTTTGTGCATACCCCTTAGTTCACAGAATTCCCAAAAAGAGAGGGACGCCTGAATGCCATGACCCAGTGATTGGTATGCCCTCCAGTTTTCCCCTAATAACTCCACATCAGTTGCAATCATGTCTTGATTCCCAACTGAGGAATGAATCAACTTCTTCCCCACATCAATCATCATTTGTTGTATCCTCACCACCTCATTCCAGGTGACCACCATGTTGTTTGATTCTAATCTTTCCCACAGGCTGAGCCAAAATTATGGCTCTGATACCACTGTAATGTTCCTAAACAGGAATGTAAGTGAAATATTAAGCATGCAAACAATCCAACAATCAGAAAAACAAAATATACAGTAAGCACCAATGGAAACATTGGAAATAGAGAATTGCTGAGCCATTTTATTACTTCTTCAGGAGCAAACAATAGTAAAATAGAATGGTGCACCTGAGCTTGTCTCAGTGGACAAGCATGACAAAACCCAGGTGGGAAAATGCTAAACTGAAGGCTGCTACAACTGATGCACCAAACTGAACTGCGCTGCTTCAGAAAACTACTCTATCTATTAACTTCGAAGGGTTGGAATCACTGCTTTCCGTACTTAGAAAATTATGAGATTTTAGCGCCTTGCTCCTTGGCCTAAACCCAAAAAAACCCACGAAGGAATTGGCCAATTGTTGACCTCAGAATTTTTGCCCAAATTCCCCTTAGCTCCTCTAGTTGCTGGTTGAGTTGGGACCTCTGTTTGACCCCTTAGATCTGCCTAGAAAATTCTATAAATTTGGGAGTGTGATCCTTGCCCAAAACCCAAAAAGCGTTTCCCTTGGTTCTAACCTTCAGAAATTGACCCTTCATAGCTTGGCCCTCCACCAATTTCGAATTCTGTTGTTGTGATTGATCCTGTCAATCCTTGCTCTCCCAACTTCAGCAATCCTCCTCAAATGGCCCTCCAAGTGATCTCCTACTTCTCCTGGCCAGCTCCAACTCTACAATTCCTTCCTCCAACTCCCACATGAGCCTTGTGATGGCTCTCTGCAGAGGTCCAGGTAACTGTAAATCAGACTGTTGGGATGCTGGCTCCAATCTTACAAGAAAGGTTGGCCCTTTGCTGCTCTCCCAATCCTCTAACTCTCTCGGCAAATGCTTGATCACTGATAGCTCGAAACTCCCCTTGCATATTCTCCAACTAGCCAGAACTACGCACTCCTTGTTGTCGTTGAATGGTAGTGTTGTAACACACGCCCGGAACTCTTGAAATACTTATGGAACTGCCTCTCTAGGGCGGGCATGGATGATCCCCCGAAGTAGAGGTTGAATCTCTTGCTTGAGATATTCGTGGCTAAACAACCGGTTGACTCAGCTAAACAGTAGAGCGAATAGTCAAGTAATTTTGATTGCAAGGCGTAAGCATGAATCCAAAATGAGAGCTGCTCCCCTTTATAACTCCTTGGGCCTCCCTAGCCTCATGTGGGCCCCTCCATCCACCTATTCGACTTTCCATCCAAGTTATTTGAATGGGCCAATTCGAACTCCCATGTGGGTGGCCCCCACATTCCACTAGCAACCAAATAAAGTCGAATTGACTCTTAAGCCCCTAAGTCGAAAATTATGGGTTCTCTTGTGTAGAAGCACCTTGTTACAAATGGTTTGAGAAGGGACATGACATATGGACTGTGACACATAAACAGTGACATGACTCTTGACAGTGATTTTATCCTTAGATCTATATACTTGTCACAAAGATGTTGGTCAATCTTATACTTAGATTCACATGCCTATTAGTGATTTGACTAGGTGATGCAACCTTCAATGATTATGCATTGACTGTGTTATTATATCCACAATGACATCAATTATTTTGGCTAGCTATGACATGTAACATATAATCTTGACCTTTAAGACCTCACGTGTAGATTACAGTGATTTTATTTTGACATTGACTTATACACCTGGTATTGACTTGACATATTTAGTAAGTTGATACATAGACTTAACACACATTGGCATGACTCTTGACAAGTGATAATAACCTTGTTGTACAACTTATTGACATGGGACATGGACAACAGTATATGATTTGTGATTAGTAGTAGAAGTGAGAAGACATATGCTTGTAGCCCTTCTTGGGCCTAGTTTGAAAGCACTGGTTGTAGGTCATCGGGATGACCTGAGGCACCTTGGTTTGTGCCATTATTTGATAGCAGTGTCAGATGGTTGCAACATCATATGCAACCTGATGATAGCAGTGTTTGAGCATTGATGACTATTCATTCATGAGCAGTGACATGCAGTAATAGCCAACAATTGTGCAGTGATTTGTAGTGACAGTGATACACAGTGTGCAGTGACAGTGATGTGCAGTTGAACAGTGATAACTTGATATGTATCATTGTGTAGTAACCAGTTTGTGGGAACAGTGATCGGTGGTTACTAGGATTCGACATTTATTCTACATCTTTCTTACAACTATTCTACATTGATTCAAAGTACAGGGGATCTAGTCTGAAAATTGTGAAACGTGGTCTTTTGGCTCATCGAGGCAGGTGATTGGAGTCACCTTCAGGTTGTGGCCTGAAAACACTTTAGGGCGGCAGGGTGGTGCTAGGGAAAGGGCGTTGTGGCTTCCATTCAGTTGTGGTTGATAAACAAATAGGGCAATGAAGCATCCTTTCTGACAACAGCTGGTAAACAGAGTGTTGGAGCACTCATTAGGTTGTGGTCTAATCTACAGGGCTTTGGGGCATCCCCTTTTGGTTGCAACAGGATATTAGGGTCCAGTAGCGTCTTACAGGTTGTAGCCTATGAATTAGAGGGTTCCCTCAGTTGTAGCTGAAATCTTGATGTAATCTGTTATTTTTTAACAAGGAGAAGACATCACTAAAGAAGCGTTCTGTGGTTTTTGACCCGGAGGGGGTTTTCCACCTAAAAATATTTGTGTCCTCTGTTTTATCTTTCTGCATTGTTGTATGGTGTTGTCTGCTGATTATTGTTTAAAATCGTTGAAGACAAACATTAATAATAACGGAAGAATAACTAATGCTCTGAAAATGATTAAAAATTGCTAATTGCTAAGGAATACTGATTCACCCCCCTCTCATTATTTCCAATAGATCCATCCTATTACTGAATACTGTGGGCCCTCATAGCCAAGTATTGAGCCATGAGGTGGACTCCTCAAGGATCTTGCCCATCTGTAGTGCTCTGGGGCTACAACTCCAAATCACCCCACCTCACTCCTGGAGGTTTGTCGGCAATCATAGTGAAGTCTTCCTCCAACTTGGATGACAACCTATCGATCTTTGTATGTGCTGGAGCCTAGTCTTACTTCTCATCCTTGTCCTTCTTCCTGAGAGGATACTGGATACTCTAGTGACCAAGATCTCCACACCTGAAGCACTTGACCTTCGACAGGTCCTTCTTCCTCTGCTTCCCCTATCCCTGACTGTGACCCTTTGATGCGAGGGCCACATTTTCCTACTCTTTCATCTGCTTCTGTCCGCTGCTGTTGCCACTAATGGAGCTCTTTAGAAGAGCTCGCCTCAAGCCCTCCTGCTACAAGTCAGTTCACATCCTGTACTAATCTGGTAGTTGTCTCTGCCTAATATGCTTTGGACAAAGACCTGCCATTCCTCAGAGACACTGTTGAGTGCCAATCTCATAAGCTTTGTAGGTTGAGGCGCTGCCCCAACAACTGACAACTGGTCTCGGTCCTCCTAAATCCTAGTGAGGAAGGGGTCTATGCTTTCCCCCTTTTGCATCCGGATGAGCCTCAACTTCTCCTCGAGGTACATCTTTCGTTGCTCGGAAGTACCCTGATACAACGTGGCGAGAGTATCCCACATCTGCTTGGTTATCTTTGCCAACTATGTGTGAAACAACATGATCTCGATCTCCATCTAGGATTAGCCTCTTCACCCGTGCCATCTCCTTCTTGTACTCCTTCAGCTGACCTACATCCATGGGAACTGTTACCACTGCATCAATATATGTTTTCAGGCCAAACTCATCTAGAAGAAAGGACATCCTTGCCTTCCAGATGACATGGTTGGAAGCCCCATCCAACATGTCCTGATCACGAAGCCCAACAGTGGCCATCTTAACAAAATGTCGAAAACCTCCTCTTTTCTTCTGCTTTGCTATTCACACTCCTTTCTGGAGTGAGAAGATCTGCTCACAATGACTGCTGATTTACAAGGAAAAAATCGAACTTCTTGAGACTAGAAGTTCCTTGATGAAAATTTCCCCTTTGTGTGTGCTCTTCTTCCTTCCACCTGACGTTGTCTTTGCTCTAGCAAACTACTGCAAAAACCACCGCGTCCAGCTAGGGATCTACTCAACGGAAAATTCAAGCTGCTCCCTTTGCCTCTGGAATCACTCTGTCCGGAAAGATTGAATTTTTCTGCTCCTCACTCAGAAAAATCAAACCCCCATAAGTAATTTGGCTTCCTAGCAGAATGACTGTGCTGCCCTAGGAATTTCGGCTGCCCTAGGAATTTCTGCTGCTACCCACAATGAGCAACAAAATTCCTGTTGAAAAGTAACTAGGTTCGGTCATGATAATGACGTGTAATTGTGATTTTATGTAATTGATGAAAAGATTAAAAAATAAAATTATTATTGTAATTCTTGTCTCATGGGTTTCATGAGCAAGGAATTTTATTTTAGTATGACTCCCATTGTGTGTCCTTAGGGTTGGTCATAAAATCAATTTGAGTCTATGTCATGCATGAAGGACCCTTCTTAGGCATATTACACTTATGTATGAGTCAATAGAAATGTCAAGTAGCCCTCCAAGACAAGCACAAGTCATTCGTCTTCAAGTTAGCTTCAAATGGAATTAATTATCTCCTCCAAACTATCATGTCGGCTTACCCTCTCCAAGTTCGCTTATTACAGTGGCAAACCACTATAAATAGGGCCATCCAAATTTCATTTAGACAGATTTTCAGTTACCAAGTCTAAAGCAGAAAGTGCAAAGTGCAACAGAAGAAAGAGCCGAGATAGGGTAGCTGAGAAAGCGTGAGGTCTGAAGTTTAGGTGCAGAAGAAAGAGCTGAGAAAGGGTAGCTAAGAAAGTGCGAAGTTTGAAGCTTAAGTGTAGCAGAAAGAATTGAGAAAGAGTAGTCGAGAAAGTGCGAAGTCTGAAGCCTAGTTGTAGCAGAAGAGAGGCTGAGACAAAGAAGGTAAAGTCTAGAAGGAAGGTTGAAGACTTGAAGCTAAAGAAGATCGAAGTGGAAGAGGAGCCGAGAAATGGAAAGGAGCAGAAGGTTGATTGATGTTGTCAAAGGATCTCATCAAGAGAACTTGTGTCTTGGTCTTGGAGTGGCAAATAGGTCAACGGTTTTGGTCTTGGTATTCATCAATTGGAATCTCTATAAGAAGAATTTGTGCGGGTTTTCCTCTCAAAGAGTGAGAGGTTTTAGACCTGGCTGACAAGCTATATGTTGTGTCTCTTGTCTCTTTATGGTTTATGCATTGGTAGCTGTTTTATGAAGAAGAACACTAATAACCTAAGTAGAAGAAGATCCTAATCTAAAGAAGTAAAAAGCACTCGCAAGAAGTTACTTAATAGAAGAGAAGTCACTTAATTGCTATGCCCTAGATTTCTCAACATGGTATCATAGCTAAGGTGACAAAGTCAAGGAAGGGCATTTTATCAAGGGACACTCAAGGATCAAATCTTAAGGAAGGAATCAAAGCAAAGATCATCTTTAAGACAAGATCTACAAAGGAAGCATTATAACCCTAGATCGAAGAAGGAGTCTACAAATAAATCTTGGGATCAACATCAAGAAAAGATGGCCAAGTTGAAGAGATCTACGATCAAGGTCCTTACCATTGAAGACATCACCAAGAAGTCATCATTGATCTTCATCAAAGGATCCAAAGAGATCTCACTCTTTGTGGGATCAAGGATCACTCTTGAAGAAAACTAGCTTCAGTAAGGAGAAGTTTTCTACTATGTATATCATTATCAACATCAAGAAAGTAATGAGGAGAAAGGAGCATCCTATCTAGTAAGTATATGACCTTACCTGAATATGCCAAAAATGTGTTTTTGCAAGAAAAGCAACAAATTTGGTTGGGGCTTCAAACTATCTTGCATGGAAGAAAGGGAAAAATCTAAATCTCATTGAAAATGAGGTCATGGATCATGTGAAAGGATCTATCACCAAACTAGGAGAAGAAAATGCTCAAGAACTTACAAAGTATATGAAAGGGGAAATTAGGGCTCAAAGGATTCTCATTGAATCCATCAAGGATCCCCTCATCCCATATGTATCTGAATTCGAAACTTCAAAATACATCTATAACAAACTGGTAGAGTTGTATTTCGTAAGCACTGCTAGAGAAGTCATCTCATTAAGGAAAGAACTCTACAAGCTGAAGATGTCTAGGGAAGATGGAATAACCTCATACTTTATGAGGATATCTGAGAGCCAGGATCAACTACAAGATCTGGGAGAAGTCATGTTTGATAGAAAAATGACTACAGTTGTTTTAAATTCACTACTGGAGGAGTGGGGTAACTTCACCTCAAGTATTTATGGGAAGAAAGAAGCTACTCCATTCTTGGATCTATGGTCACTATGCAAGATTGAAGAATCTAGACTAAAGACCAAATCTGATGTGGGAGCAGGTGAGCAAAATCAAGCTTATGCTGCAATGACAAGAAGAAAGGGACAATTTGTAAAGTTTGGTCCTTAGAAAAAGAAAAAGAACATGGTTAAAATCCAATGCTATGGGTGTCAAGGATATGGACACTATAAAAGAGATTGTCCTAAGACCAAGAAGGACAATAACAAAAGAAGAAGAGAAGAAGCTCATATCACCGAAGAAGTGGAGGAAGCTGAAAAGGAGTCCAAGATAGAGGAAGTAAGAGATCTCTACTGTGATTGAGAGTCTTCCTCACCTAAGTTCTTTTCAAATTCCTCCAAGTCTTCTGTTGTAAGATATGGCTATCATAATTCACTAAATGGGATGCATCAAGGCATCATAGAAGTATTGAAAGGAAGAGCTAAGGACATCATCATAGAGAAGCATGAAAGATAGTTAGAATCTATGGAAGCCAAGGATATATCTCTTGGGAATCTCATTGGAAACATAAGTGGCAAGGTCATCTAGTACAAGGTTCATCATACATCTGACAAAAGGAAACATTTGCTGATGGGGATGCTTTAGATCCACAAGATTCTCTGATGAAATCTTCTTTGAAAGGTTCACCGATCATGAGGAGAAACAAGTGTTTCATCAAAAACTCCAATCTTGTGGAATTCATGGGATGATGATGTGATGACATAAAAGTGAAGTAGATCAAGGGATTGAAGCTCTTTAAATCAAGGAAGCTGTTACAGGAAGTCTGGATGACCCAAAGGAAAAATGAGGTATGTATGCTTACATTTGATATTGTGGAAATCATGTCATATGGTTGCAGGTAACATGGATTGATGCTCTATCTTAAGAGCATGATCAAAAGAAAGGATCTCCTCCCTCAAAGGAATGCGGGACATGGGTCATGCATTCACTAGATGAAATCAACATAATATGTCCTCATATGAAGTATGAGGTGGTTGACTACAATTGAGGAACTCTGATTGGAAGCTCTTGGGAATGTAATGTGCAAAGAAAGGAAGGAAGAGATCATGGAATATGCAACCATGGTAAAGGCAATCAACATCTGAAAGACCAAGAAGATTTGACTAGGATATCTCCATGGAAGATATGAAGACTCCGATGGAGTTTGAAAAGCAAAGAGACCCTTGACAATATATATCTTTGGGAGATGTGTCGATATGTATGCAAGATGCTGATGCAAACTAGAAGATGTTATGATGAAAGACCATCACAAAGGTAATGTTGATTTTAATGTTCATTCATTTATTTTTGAACAAATATCTGGATGGGTTTATACAGGGTTGCTGAGGGAAGATCTATGGATATCTTCCACCATCGATGCACATGTAGTAGGATGAAAGATCTTTAAGTAAACATGGCATGAATAAAGAAGCATGGCATGAAGGAAGGCCAAATATGGACTGATGGATCACTTTCTGATGATGACATGGCTGACTCATGGATGAAAGTGACGGATGGTTGGTGCCTTATGTCCCAAACATGAAGACTCCTAGATAACGAAAAGAAGTTCATGACATTGTGAGGAGTTCTTCAAGCAACTGGTTGTCCCATTATCTCCACTTGAGGAGCTGCTATAGGTCCCTAATAAAGAGGGAGTCTGAAAAAAGTTTCTTACTTGGAAGAAACTTGGAAATTCCTAAGCCAAGGGGGTGCTCAGGTACATTCCTTTATTGGAATAGATATGTCCTCCCTAATTAAGAGTGAGAGATAGAGATATCATTCTTGTTTTCACTTGGGAAGACAAAATGGAGGATTGGGTAAGCATCTGGCATCCAGTGCTCTTTGACGATGTATTAGGGTATCTAAGATAAGAGTAGTCATTGAGGACCGATATTCTTTGAGGACTGAGAATCCAAGATAAGAATAGTCCTGGTGGAACACACCCTGAGAACCTGGGTGGGGTATGTTCTGAGAGAGACAATGATGAGGGTGTTTATACATTATTGGTCTCACCAACATTGTGCTTGGATCTTGTGGAGAGATAGAGCTATTAGTCAAGGCCTTGCTATGTGACAATGCTGGTGGATATGATGCTATACAAATTGGTTACCAATCCGACTCTTCTTATGAGAAATTCTTCAAATTGAGAATGACCAAGTACCATTATGAATACCTTCCTAGTTAAGAGGGAGTGTTGAAAAGTAACTAGGTTTGGTCTTCATAATGATGTGTAATTGTGAATTTATGTAATTAATGAAAAGAAGAAAAAATAAAATTATTATTGTAATCCTTATCTCATGGGTTTCATCAGCAAAGAATTTTATTTTAGTATGACTCCCATTGTGAGTACTTAGGATTGGTCATCAAATCAATTTGAGTCTATGTCATGTATGAAGGACCCTTCTTGGGAATATTATACTTATGTGTCAGTCAATAGAAATATCAAGTAGCTCTCCAAGACAAGCACAAGTCATCCCTACTCAAGTTGGCTTCAAATGGAATTAATTATCTCCTCCAAACATTTATGTTGGCTTACCCTCTTCAAGTCGTCTTGTTACAGTGGCAAACCACTATAAATAGGGCCATCCAAATTTCATTTAGACACAGATTTTCGGTCACCAAGTCTAAAGCAGAAAGTGCAAAGTACAGTAGAAGAAAGAGCCGAGATAGGGTAGGTGAGAAAGTGCAAGGTTTGAAGTTTAGGTGCAGAAGAAAGAGTCGAGAAAGGGTAGCCAAGAAAGTGCGATGTCTGAAGCTTAAGTGCAGCAAAAAGAACCAAGAAAGAGTAGCGGATAAAGTGCGAAGTCTGAAGCTCAGTTGTAGCATAAGAGAGGCCGAGACAAAGAAGGTAAAGTCTAGAAGGAAGGCCGAAGGCTTGAAGCTAAAGAAGATCGAAGTGGAAGGGGAGTCGAGAAAAGGAAAGAAGCAGAAGGTTGATTATCATTGTCAAAGGATCTCATCAAGAGAACTTGTGTCTTGGTCTTGGAGCGACAAATAGGTCAAGCATCTTGGTCTTGGTATTCGTCAATTGGAATCTCTATAAAAAGAATTTGTGCAGCTTTTCCTCTCAACGAGTGAGAGGTTTTAGCCCTGGGTGACAACCTGTATTTTGTGTCTCTTGTCCCTTTATTGTTTATGCATTGGTAGCTGATTGATGAAGAAGAACACTAATAACCTAAGTAAAAGAAGATCCTAATCTAAAGAAGTAAAAAGCACTCACAAGCAGTGACTAATAGAAGAGAAATCACTTAATTGCTATGCCCTATATTTCTCAACAATTCCTTCTTTCTTCGCCTCTAAGCTCTCTGTTGATCAATTGCGCTTTGATACCATGTGAAAATTCCAAGCAGGAACTCTATTGCAGCAACTGGAAATTATTCTCCTAATTGTTTATTTAATTTAACAATTTATTTACTAGTTGCTACAACAAACACTGAATAAATTACACTGCAATCTACACAAATAAAACTGCGGAAGAATAAACATTGGAAGAAATGCTAGCACACACATAAAATAACACAGTTATTTTTGGACTAGTCCGCGGAAAAACCGAACTTGGGAATACCGGTGCAGCAACTGAGGGTTTATTATTTTGCAGAGGTGAAATAATCTAAGTACAATTTGGATGTTGAATATCTTGAAATCTTGTAGAGAAAATACTGGAAAAATTCTAGTGAGAAAATTCCCTCACCCCATAAGTAATCCGGGCTTTGACCTCAGCGCCAAGTGAGCCATCCAAACTGGCCCTGCGCAGCTATTGCATCACCCTAGCACAGTCTCTTCTACACAGTTCAAATCAACCTCTCCTCAAGCCGTCTGGTCTGCTGCTGTTCGGGAAAATGTCTCTCTTGGCCTTCGGAACCTCTGTTCAGCTTCTGGCACTTGAAACTCGTCTTTCACCAGCAGAATCGAAACTGCCTCTAGAGGCTACTGTGTTGCCCCAGCGTCGGCCTCTCTATGGATCTTCTGGCTCTTTGCAAATGTACTCACCAGATCTGGAATCCTTCCTCTGGCTTCTGTTGTAATTTCTAAGTCTATCCGATAGAAATTCTCCCTGTACTATTTGATTTACTTCTTCCTACTTGTTTAGTTACTTAACAAGTTATTTACCATGTAAATACTGAAAATAAATAAAAGTACAATATCAACACATACAGATCATAAACTGAAAGAAACAAGCACACAAGTGACACCATTGTTTTTGGACTAATGTCTCCGGAAAAACCCAATGCGGGAAAACCAGTGCAGCTATTCAGAGAGTTTTATTATTATGTAGTTTCAAAATACAACCAGGGTGCCAGAAATGGCTCACCCAATAGAGATGCCCTCGACAATAGTACTTCTTAGTCGGAGACAGATATGTCGGCTAAAGCATCGGATGAATGATCCCACAACAACAATACAACTTTTTGCTACTTTGCGTCAACCTGATAGGGACCGCGTCACCCTATCCAGCTCTCCAGCTCCAATCTGTCCCACGAAATCTCCTAGTGCTGCCTCTAGGGTTTGCGTCAACTTCTCTAGCCCAACGTCAGCCTATCTAGCCCAACGTCAGCCTCTGGAGCCTCTGCGTCTCACACGCTGGCCCTCCTCAAGCTTTGCGCAACTCCTGGCTGCCTCTGCGTGGCCTTTAGTTGGATCTGCGTCAACCCTCTCCTGACATCTGTGCTGATGCTTCTGGTATTAACTTTGCTTCTCTGCTATGTATTCACTGCTCCTTAGTTGCAACTCTGGTCACTCACTCAATTTCCTCAGCAAGCCCTTACCAAAAAATCGAGTTCTTGATCTCTCTCGGTGTGTTCTCCAACTGACCCTCAAGCCTCCTCTTATACTTTTCTCATTGGTCCATCAACAACCGATGTTAAATCTAATCAACAACTAAGATTAGATCTGGCTTGATCCATGACTTTTGGACCCTTCTAACACAATTTTATATTAATACTCATTAATATTTTATTTTTCGTAAGTTTAGACTTAGGAACTCCATTAAAAATATTAATTATTTTAATATCTCCCAAATTGTTTAGAATCTGCCCAAACTATTTCTGGGTCTTGGAGATCTCATGTGCTATAGCCTCTCCACCAATTTTCATGGCTAGAGCACATCTGATGCTACCCCAAATCAACACTCCCTCTTAGCAAGGACTATGCTTTAGTAATACTCCTCACTAAGTATCACCCTGATCATCCAGCATCGGTCCCTGTGCTAATGCTAGGCTTTCCTGCCCAACATCCTCTACACTGCTTCATCATGTACTGCTACCCATGGCCCTGCCACTGCCACTGCTGCATCTACACTGCATCCCCTATCATCATGCTGCATCGCGCTGCCCATAGCAATGCCATTGCTAACTGCTGCACTGCAACTCAGTTACTGAGAAGTAAGTAATTGATCCTCCCACTCTGACATCTTCGTCAGGCTAGAAACACTCCCGATGTTGAAGCTCCCTCTGTCGTTGACAAGTGCTCCCTCTACTGACCTCTGCACTGCTGCAACAACTCCATGCATCTCGCACTGTTGCCTCACGTTGTCTTGGGACTCCTTCACTGTAGCACTCTTTGTCGCTCCATCCGTATCTCTCTCTACTGACATCCGCTAGTCTTGCTACTCCTCTTTGGGGCTCCCGTAGCAAGGTATAATCCAAGAGGTTGGGTACCTCAAGGATCCTGACCAATGTTGCACGAAGCGGGGACGAAACAGGGACGCGGAAGTGTCATTTTCCAAAAATTTAGGAAGCGAAGAGTTTGCTATATATATATATATATATATTTTTTTTTTTTTAATATTTTTTTTGCATTTATATTCAAAACAAACATCCCAAATACCAAATTAGTTGTAGAAGACATGAAAATATGCATATTTTTGCATAAATCAAGATAAGATATGGCATCCATGATTCCATTGTAGTTACTAGTATGTACATCAATGATTAATTATTCGAGCATCAACCATCTATATTCTAGCAATTACAAACATACATCAAATTTTTAAGCATATTATAAAACATAAACATTTAAGCATATTATAAAACATAAAACATAGAGCATATTATGATTTATCTAGCAAGTGAGCAACTGTCAACATTTGTCATGTCCAAAATTCAAATAATAATGTTTACAAAATAGGTTACTTGGTCACTGCCAAGACAAAAAGGTTCAAATTCACAAGCCTACAAGTCTAATGATTAATCTATGACCAAAGTAGTAAATTGTGAATATATCTACTAATCTCTCCTCCTTCCACCATGAAGAGAACCTGGCGGTGGGCCTCCATGTGGTGGCAATGAAGAAGATGGTGCTTGTGGAAGTTGTGGCACTGAAACTGATGAAGACGAACCCCCTGCTGTTGGTGTTGAACCATGGAACCTAGGAACCAAGGGACCAGATGGGGGTGGCATCTCAACTCGATCATCATCATCCTGGAATCGCTAATTGCATGCATGCTCCCAAATGGACCAGTTGCTCAATTTTCTCTGTATGAAATGTTTTTCGGAAAACCGAAACACGGATCCGGAAAATCGAAACGCGGATTGGAAAAAAATGAAACGCGTTTCAGAAAAAACTGAAATGCGGATTGGGCAAGGTTCTGAAATGGCAGGAACTGTATTTTTCAGCCTGATTCGCGTTTCGGTTTTTTCTGAAACGCGTTTCGAAGGGAAAATCACCCATGGAACCGTACGGATTGCAGATCGGGCTTTTGATTTGGGGGGGGGACGTTTCTTACAACACTGGTCCTGCCCGTCATCGCCTGTAGTCCGTCTGACTATATCTTGATGTCTCCCCACCTCTTTTCTCGAGGTGCACAAGCACTCATGGCACACTTACTTCTTCGCCTGAGCCAGCGCGGCCTTGGTCTCAAAAGCCTCTCCCTTGCTCTTCTTCCTAGGACACTGGTTCGCATAATGACCTAGTTCCCCACAATGGAAGCACTTGACCATGGAGAGGTCCTTCTTCTTTCTTTTCTCTTGCTTTCTTGCAGATGCGAGAGCCGCATCTTCTTCTTCCTCCTCCTTGATTCTGACCCCTTTTCCGCTACTCCCTGCCTTGGACACCCGTCTGATCTCTTCTAGATGAAGAGCCGCCCACAGTTCCTCCCAATCTGGAAGGCTCATCCTGCCTAAAATGCTTTGGACAAATACCTCCTAATCCTCTGAGACTGCTTTCAATGCGGTCCTCACCATCAGTTCCTGATTCGGTGTGGCCCCTATGGAAGTTAGCTGATCACGGATCTCCTTCAATCCACCGAGGAAGACATCTATTTGCTCTCCCTTTTGCATCTGATATGACCGCAATTGATTTTCAAGTAACATCCTCCTCTGCACGGAAGTATGCTGGTACAATTTCTTCAAGGCTTCCCACATCTCATTTGCCATTTCCTTCTCGGCAATATGTGGCACCACATGATCCTTGACACCATCAAGGATGATGCACTTTGCCCTGGCCATTGCCTCCTCGTACTTGTCATTTTTAGATGGGTCAACTGGGATCGCTATCGTTTTCAAGGCGAAGTGTTTGATGCGATACCTGTCTAGAATGGACAAGATCTTGGCCTTCCAGACTACAGAATTTGAAGCTCCGTCCAGTCTATCTTGATCTCTTAGCCCATTCACTGCCATTTTGTTGCTCCTCTTTCGACTCTTTCAAGTCTCCCTACTTCCCGTCTGGAAGTTCTCGGTTTGACTCCCTCTGAGCCTCGGTTCCCCTTTTGGAAATCCCTCTGCCAATGTCGAGATGCCCCACTCCGATCGTTTGTGCAACTGCACCACTGACCCGGATTTCTTGGCTAGAAATCCTCGGCAGCAACTCCCTCCTCCTTGGTCTTGTCCTGTTAGGTACTGTTCTGACCACAATACCCCACCAGCTTCGCTCCGCAACTTACCCACAGCCTCCTCTGCCCCAACAGTCTAAAGGTTAGAGCCTCTAGGCTCTGCGCAATCCCGACACCGACACAATCTACACCTCCTAGCCACAATGTCGATCCTTTTTTACTGAGAAAGATGATCGGGCACTGCGTAGGTCAGGTCTGCTCCACTCTGCCTCAACGCTGATCCTCCTCCTGGCTTGCACTGATGACGCAGGCTCTTTGTGTCACTCCTTCCTTGCTGCTTTTTTGCTAGGAACAATTTCTGTTACTCGGGACAACTGCTTCTGCTGTTAGTGCTCTGCTCGACTAAAGCCTTTAGTTATCCTGTGATTTGCAACCACGCTTTGATACCATGTTGGAATTTCTAAGTCTATCTGATAGAAATTCTTCCTGTACTATCTGATTTATTTCTTCCTACTTGTTTAGTTACTTAACAAGTTATTTACCTTGTAAATACTGAAAATAAATACAAGTACAGTATCAACACATATAGATCATAAACTGAAAGAAACAAGCACACAAGTGACACCGTTGTTTTTATACTATTGTCCCCAGAAAAAGCCAATGCGGGAAAAACGGTGCAGCTATTCAGAGGGTTTTATTATTATGCAGTTTCAGAATACAACCAGGGTGCCAGAAATTGCTCACCCAATAGAGAATTCCCTCGGCAGTAGTACCTCTCAGTCGGAGATAGATATTCCGGCTAAATCATCAGATGAACGATCCCAGAGCAACAATACAACTTTCTGCTGCTCTGAGTCAGCCTAATAGGGACTGTGTCACCCTATCCACCTCTCCAGCTCCAATCTGTCCCACGAAATCTCCCAGCGCTGCCTCTAGGGTTCGTGTCAGCCTCTCTGGCCCAGCATCAGCGTATCTGGCCCAGCGTCAGCCTCTCGGGGCTCTACGTCAGCCTCTGGAGCCTCTGCGGCTCACACGCTGGCCCTCCTCAAGCTCTGCGCAACTCTTGGCTGCCTCTGTGTGGCCTCTGGCTGCCTTTGCGTAGCTGGCTCTACGTCAACCCTCTCCCAGCTTCTACGCTGATGCTCCCGGTGCTAACGTTGCCTCTCTGATCACTCACTCAATTTCCTCAGCAAACCCTGCCCCAGAAAATCGAGTTCTTGATCTCTCTTGGTGTGTCCTCCAATTGACCCTCAAGCCTCCTTTTATACTTTTCTCATTGGTCCATCAACAACTGAGATTAAATCTCTAATCAACGGCTAAGATTAGATTTGGCTTGATCCATGACTTTTGGACCCTTCTAACACAATTTTATATTTATACCCATTAATATTTTATTTTTCCTAAGTTTAGACTTAGGAACTCCATTAAAAATATTAATTATTTTAATATCTCCCAAATTGTTTAGAATCTGCCCAAACCATTTCTGAGTCTTGGAGATCTCATGTGTTATAGCCTCTCCACCAATTTTCATGGCTAGAGCACATCCGATGCTACCCCAAATCAACAACTTCACTGTCTTTGCCCCTCTCTCACTGCGTCGATCTCTAGCTCTCTCTCCGACAACTGACTGCTGCTACTCTGGAAATCGATATGCTCAAATGTACTCACCGGATTTGGAATCCTTCCTCCGGTTTCACTGTCTCTGCCCCTCTCATTGCTTCGATCTTTAGCTTTCTCTCCGACAGCTGACTGCTGCTACTCTGGAAATCGATATGCTCAGAAATCGAACCTCTCAAGTGTATTCTCCATCACCACATTGACTTCCTCTTATAATCCTCTGTTATCGATGGCTAGGATTATCTCTGGATCGATCCGTGTGAGTTTCTAGATCATTCACGCCTTAACTTAATTGATACTAATTAATTAATCATATTCCCTTAGTTTAGACTTACAAAATATTTAAAAACTGGTTAATAATCTAATTAAGCCATTTCTAGGTGGAATTTCTAGAAACGATTTCTGGGTTTTGGAGATCTCACGTCTTCTAGCTTCTCCACAAAATTTCAAGGCTAGAAGAGATCTGATGCGACAAAGACTAACATTTCTCTAAAAATTCGTGGGTCCCATGGTCACCAAAGAAACCAAAATTGTGGAAATAAACTTAAGATAAACTAATTTAGGAAGGGACATTACAGTCCTAGGAAGGGACATTCTAGTCATCCCCTCCCAAATGTTGCTTGTCCCCAAGCAACTTCAGCGCTGGATGTTTAAGTATGTGCTCACCCTCCCAAGTGGCATCCTCATCCGGCAAACTCCTCCAGTGTACTAAGTAATCGCTGATAGTTTTGTTCGTCAACTTTCTCCCTAGTCTCCAAAATGGCTTCCGGTTCCAAAACCAGATGCTTGTCATCATCAAGTGGAGCCAACTCCGTAGCTACTGTCACGAGCTGCCCCAACAACTTCTTGAGGCATGCGACATGAATGATGTTGTGAATCTTACTCCCTGGGGAAGCTCCAACTCATGGGCCACCTCCCCAATTCTCCTAATCACCCTGTACGACCCATAGAAACGTGGTTGTAGCTTCTTGGCCCCCTTTTGCTTCAATGTAGAGTGGCGATATGGCTGTAGCCACAAGAAGACCAAGTCCCCCTCCTCAAACTATCTCTCAATCCTTTGACTATCTGCGTACATCTTCTGCTGATTCTGGGCTGTCAATAAGTTCTCCTTGAGAGCCTCGAGTATATATTGGCTCTCTTGGATCCAATCTTTGGCCTTTGGGGCCCGACTGTCTCTAAAAACAATGTCAGCAAAAGACAAAGCATCATAACCATACAAGGCATGGGAAGGTGACATACCAATGGACATGTGATGGGTGGTGTTGTAGTAGTACTCGCCCAAATGTAACCACCGAATCCATGCTCTCTGTTGCCCGGTCACATAGTTCTGAAGATAGCCCTCCAACCTTTTGTTGACCCTCTCAGTTTGATTGTTGGTCTGTAGGTGGTAACTAATGTTGGGGTAAGTTCAGTGCCCACTAATCTGAAAAGCTCCTGCGAGAATGCCCCCGTGAATCGACTGTCTCTGTCACTGACTATGGTCTTGGGGAGTCCATGCAAGCGGAAGACCTCCCGGAAGAACAACTCGACCACCTGTGATGCTGAATACCATGTCGAAATGGCGAACAAGTGAGCATATTTGGTCAAACGATTCGCCACCACATAAATACAATCTCTGCCCTGTACTGTAGGGAGCCTTATGATAAAATCCATGGAGATACTCTCCCATTTCCCGTCAGGGTTGGGAAGTGGTTGCAATAACCCAGCTGGATGGGTCAGCTCCCCTTTATTCCTCTGGCAAGCCTCACAGTCCTGCACATATCTCAATATGTCCCCTTGAGATCTTTCCATGTGAATCACTCTCTAATCGTAATATATGTCTTCCGGAACCTTGGTGCCCTGATAATGGAGAGTAATGAGTTGCATGGAGAATCCTCTCCCTCAACCTGTGAACCCGACACCAAAAATATGCACCCCTTTTAGTATATGACATCAACCATCACCCCTGTAACACTCATCAGTGTGAATAGCCTCTAGAATCTCACATGCCCCCCGATCCTTGGAGTACTCCACCAACAACTGTTCCTTCCAATCATGGCAAATGCTCATGAGTGAAAGTGTCGCAGGCCTCCTGGATAATGCATTGCTACCACATTGTGCTTGCCCGTGACATACTCAATATCAAAGTCGTAGGCCTACACCTTGCTTACCCACCTATGCTGCCTGCCACTGAGGCCTTGCTGCCCCATAAAATGGTGATGACTACTGTGATCAGTCTTCACCCGAAATCTGTTTCCCACCAGATATTGCTGGAATTTGGCCAACGCATGAATGATGGCCAACATCTCCTTGTCGTAAATAGAATACGACCTCATGCGGAAAGAGCTTCCGGCTCTCAAAAGCGATGGGGTGTCCCTCCTAAGATAAAACTACGCCAACCCCCTCATCTGATGCATCACACTCCAAGGTGAACGGTTGAGTGAAATTCGGGAGTGCCAAAACTGGGTAACTACTCATCACCTCCTTGAGGCGATCAAATGCCGATTGCACCCTGTCTATCCATGCAAAAGTCCCCTTCTTCGTCAGATTTGTGAGGGGAGATGCTAGCTGCAAGAAACCCTTTATGAACTTCCTATAATAGGTGCATATGCCAATAATCCCCCTCAACTTGGTCACATTCAGGGGCTCTCGTCAATCCCAGATGGCCCTGATCTTCTCCTCATGCACCCTCACTCCATCTGCGCCAATGATGTGGCCCAAGTAGAGCATCTCTGTCAGCCCAAACTCACACTTGGACAACTTGGTGTAAAATTGTTGCTTCTCTAAGATGCACAACACCATCTCTAGGTGCTGCAAATGCTCCTCAGGTCCGGCTGTAAATCAAATTATTGTCGAATAACACCAATACAAACTTCTGCAACTGCCCACGGAATACATAATTCATGCATGACTGAAATGTGGCAGGTGTGTTGTTCAGCCCAAAGTGCATGACCAAAAATTCAAAATGCCCATAGTGGCACCTGAAAGCTGTCTTGGGATGTTGTGATCATCCCTAACCCTGATCTAGTGGTATCCCGAGCGTAAATCAATCTGAGAGAAATACTTGGCTCCTCTAAGCTCATCCATCAACTCATCAATGCGCGGAATGGGGTAGCGGTTCTTCAAAATCTTCTTGTTGAGCGCCCTATAATCAATGCACATGCACAATGCCCCATCCTTCTTCTTCACCAGAACAATTGATGAAGCGAAGGGACTAGAGCTTGGCCTAATGTACCCCAATGCCAACAACTCCTTAATGGCACGCTTAATCTTGTCCTTGTAGGCCTTGGGATGCCAATAAGGTGTGGTGATAACTGCATGCACCCCAGGCTCCAACTCAATCGTGTGCTTAAATCCTTTGTTAGGTGGCTGCTTTGGTGGTATTTCCCTAAACACTACTGGTTACCTATCGAAGATGGCCTATATGTCTGGGTGTGGTGGCTTGGGCTGTCCCCCAATCGCCGAAATCCTCAGCTCCATTCCCATGTTATGTTCCCATGCCTCAAGTCTGCCTCCATCCTGTGCGCGGAAACTGTCCATGGAGGATATGAATGCATGCCTTGAAGAACCACCAGCTTGCCATCCGGCCCTGTGAACTCCATCTCTAGTTTCCTCCAATTAGTGGTGACCCAGTCAAGGGAGTAGAGCCACTGGACACCCATCACCACGTTGGTGTTCGACACATCCACAACAAAGAAATGATCTGTCACTGAGTAGTTCCCCATGGTCACTGTCAAAGCAGGGACATATCGGGTGCACTGAATAGTCTTGCCCCCCGACACCAGAATTGAGAACCCCTGAACTCGTCTGTAGTGATACCCTGCCTTTGAACCATTTGGGCATCATTGAAATTGTGGGTGGCCCCACTGTCTACCAAAACTGAGACACGTTGTCCCTGCATTGTGCCTCGGATCCTCAATGTCAAAAATTTGGGAATTCCACACAAAGAAGCAAGAACTCCCCCAGATGGTGTGAAAGGTGCTCCCCCAGGTGGTGGTGGTGGTGGTCCCCTCTCTGCCTGACCCTCGTTGTCTCCCCTATCAATCTCCAACTTCACATCATTTTGCTGGTCACTATCCGAGAAGACCTCGATGTAGTAGGCCTTGCTCGTTGTGCACAAGTGGCCTGGTGACCATGGCTCCCGACAAGTAAAACATAGTTTCCTCATCTGGAGGTCTCTCTTGGTCTCCTCATCTAACTACCCACACCCCCGGGTTGCTCGTTGTGGTGGGGGCCTAGTGTCATTCCCCTTCTATGGGTAGGGAATCTGAGATGGAATGGTTGCTCTTGTGTTGGGGATTGCCCCTTGCAAATCCCTGGCACAAGTCACAGCCTCTTGCAAGGTAGTGGGTCTGCGAGACTTCACCAGTCCACGTAATGGCTCCAGTAACCCCTCTATAAATGTGTACACTCTCCTGGCATCGGACAAGTCTGGCACCATGATTGAAACCTTCAAAAACACCGATATGTAATGCTCTGGGTGGCCAGTCTGCATGGAAAATTTTAGGGGCTAATGTTCGCCCAGTGGGCTAATTTTCCATGATTTTTCCAAAAAACGATTCGCCAATTTCCAATTTTTATAAAAGATGATTCGCCCAAATTTTAGAATATAAAATTATTTTACCTTAAAAATCGCCAACATTATATAGTGGCTATATGATAAATCATTATAAATTTGAATAATTTTACAAATATATCATTGAAAAATTTATAGTTTGCATATTAGGGATTAGTGAGATTCGCCAATGTTTCTAAACTTCAAGAAAATTTTTCATCCTGAAAATTTTCCTTGCCAGTCTGCCTAAGTTGGGTCAGCTCCTTGAAGTGAGCCTCCGGGTCGCTCCTATCAAAACGCTCCACCACACTTCGTGTGAAGTCCTCATAGGAGGTCATGCTGACATGCCTTAGTGTGGACTAGCCATGAAACCACCAATCGTGTGCGCCCCCTCCAAGTGCAAGGTAGCCATTTCGATGGCTTCCACCTCTATCATCCGATTACGCTGGAAATAAGTATCCAACTTCTCCACCCAAGCTCGAGCTATGCACTTGGTAGATCCATCATATGTGGGGAAGTACATCCTTACAATAGTATGCTACAACTTTGAACTCTGTATGCTCGGTCCCCCACTGTACCTGCCCTTCTCATTTTATTTGAGCTGGCAATAATCTCTGAAGGACAAGGTTGCCTTGAAATCTTCCCCCATGGATTGCCACTCCCTGAAATAATCTCCCATGGGCATCTGGTCATCCGGCCCACCTTTCTCACTAGGTGCTGATGGTAGAAAAGTAAGCAATGTGGTGTTGGTTGGCCCACTGAAGGCTGGTGGGTGAGTGGCTGGTGAAGGTTGGTCGTACTGTTGTGAGGCCCCTGAAGTCTGTCCAAATAGGAACTCATGCTGGATGCTCTTGTCCCTATTCTGCTGCTTGATCTCCTCCAACATCTCCTTCTGCCCCTTAGCTAAATCATTTAGGGCCTTCAAGAGGCTATCAAATATTGCTTCCTCCTTACTCTTTGGCACCCCCATATTTGCTACTACTACTTCCTTCCCACCTGCATCAGGATCAGGTGTAATCTCCAACTCCCTCTCCTTGCTCCGGTACCTCTGTCTTTGGTAAGTCACGTTCTACCTATCCTCCTCGTTCATAGGAAAGTTCCCCACGACTGAGCCAAGATCAGAGCTCTGATACCACTGTAATGTTGCTAATTAGGAAAAACAGTGTCATGCGAAGCAAAACAATACATGCAACACAAAATTTCAAAATACTCAATGAACACCCATAAAAACTCCAAAAATGTCAACCACCTGAGCCATTTTATTAAATAATTGGAGCAAGAGTACAATGGTGTGGAAGGAGTGCACTTGGGCTTGCCTCAATGGCAAGCCTGACAAGACCCAGGTGATAAAATAGAAAGCCCAAATGAAAGAAAAAATTGCTCCAATGATGCGCTGCGCTGCCCCAGAAAACTACATTGTCTACTGGAAAGATATTGTTGGAGACCCCGCTTCCGGTGCTTAGAAAATTCTATAAAATTATCCTCAAGCTCCTTACAAATAACCCACCAAAACATAGGAAGGGTTTGGTCTGTTTCCGATCTCTGAAATTCGGCCTCAATTACCACGTCTTCCTCCAACAGTTGGGAAATACAGCCTGCCAGAAAACTCCCTGAAAAATCCCTCAAATCACTCCCAAAACGTTGAGTCCCACTACCCCAAAGTTCTTATTTCTCTCCGTAAAACCCACCTCCAAAACTCTTCGCACAAAGCTCCCACTTGTGCCAGAAAATAGCTTCTGCGTTGGCCTTGGATGAACCAATTCGTGCTGCTTTCAATCAGCAACCTCCTGCCCCAAAACTCCTCAATTAGGCTGATCTCTCCCTGAAGCTCCTATGCCAAATTTCGCTTGGCAAACACTACCCAGAAGACAACTGAAATGAGCCAAGCGTTATCCCCTCTCGTGTCCCCCTGGAATACGCACTAGCTGAGTGAGTGACTGTGTGTTTAGCTCTAGATCCCTCCAAACTCCTCTCCAAATACATACGAGCTAACCTCCCTAGGGTGGCACTTGAAGTCCCCCAAAAAGGGTGAGCTCTCTGCTTGGATAACTCGGTACTGAACAACAGTGTGACTTGGCTAAGCAGCGCGAGCAACAAAAGAAAGTTTGATTGGCAAAAGACCCCAAATGTGATTGAGCTTCTCCTATTTATAATTTGAGTTCCTTTTTCCCACATGGGCCCTCCAACAAGCTCTTCAACCCCCTTTCCTTGGCTATTCGAATTCCTTCCTTGGCAAGTGTAACGACCCATCTATAATACAAAGAACGCAAACATAATAGCAGGTATACGGTACATGCATATGATAGCTACATATGCATGTGTTGCATACACCGCACTAGTATTTTTATACTAAATTGATTATAAGTGCTAAATACCATGTCCCTTCTGGGAAAATAAGTTCTACTCGTTCGTCAATATCGCGTAATATATGGTTGAATCAAGGGGAATATATATATATGTATATATAATATGCTCCAGAATATTCATAAAAAGCATATTAATAAAATAAAATAAATATTTAGTATTAATATCAATAATTAATTAATATAAAGTTCTAACTTTATATTAAATCAAATATAAATAAACTTTATATTTATAAATAAATATTAAATCAAATATCAATAAACTTTATATTTATAAATAAACTTTATATTAAATCAAATATCAATAAACTTTATATTAAAACAATATAAATCAAACAAAAGTATAGATATAAACATCATAAAGGACATGTACATTGTAAACATTATGAAGTTAATAATACGTATGATCATCCTAAAAGTTATAAATACCTTATGACCTCAGAAAACAGGGGATTTCATTTCACCGCTTATGACTCACACTCATGAAAGATAGCTGTCACCACGATGGAGGACGGTGGAATCGCTGGTGAGCAGGGCGGTCATCGCCACGGAGAGCTACATATAGAGGTAGGCGGAGTTTTAGAAGGGAGTTGAAACATCGGAGCAAAAACCAGGAGGAGGAATTCAGAAGGGAAGAAAATCGGCCATTGGAAGAGCGCTTAAGCATTCTGAGGTTCTGGGCACGGGGGACAGTGAGCTTCCGTTGAGAAGCTTACTGGATTGAGCAGCAAGGCTCTGCTCAGTTTGGCTGGGTGGAATTGGTCTCTCGGTAATTGGAGCAGCGTAGCCGCGGACATCTTCAGGTAGCAGTTCAGGTAGGTACATACTTTAAATTCTTTACTGTTTCTGTATTTCAGTTTCTCGGTTCTTACAGCAAGTGCGTTTTCCCCATGCGTGTGGCCCCCAGGTTCCACTAGCAAAGCATTTCGGCCTCCCTTTTCTCCTAAGTCCTTGTCCAAAAATTCATGGGTCCCATGTAATATCCCTTGACGGATTAACTTGGAAAACCCACAAATTTCCATGTTTATTTATGTTTGTTCACTGTGGTATTTTAACAAACGTTTTGGGTACAAGGTGCTGTAGGTACTTTCTGAAGTCTGTCCAAATAAACACATGTACCCAATGGAAGCTTCAAAATAACATTCTGGTTGAGCATTCCAGTGATACATTTCATCAAAAAGTTTGAAGGTCTATGACTGAGGTGCAATTTCTTGAATTTACTTAAAGGAACAAGTACAGTATAAAGTAGATGTTTATGGACATACTCCAGACTAACAAAATGTTATCTATTTAATGCTCAGAATTACATAGGCCACCCCAGAAATAAAAAACACAGCCAATATATCTTCAAACTATGAGCTGATATATTAATTATTACAACACATTGGTAAGAGAAACCCGGGCACAATAATTTCTCGAGTGTGGTAGCCTTTCCCCTTGTGATAACAGCAGCAAGATTCACACCAAAGAGCACCTATTTCAGTGATTCACTACTTCAGCCAGTCAACAAGTCAGTTAAGCAGCTTGGGAAGACATTTTAGAGGGAAAGTCCTTAGTCGACCACCCCAAAATAGCAGCCCATTCCATGAACCACTCGGTCATATGACATTAGTTTTCTGCCCTTTTTTATCAACACTAAACTCAGCCACACAGAGGGTAATAAATCGGCCAACAAGATTGCAAATCGTCCCTCAACCAAGATGCAAACTCGTCCCCTACTACACTGGAAATCAGACTTTCTCTTACAGTAGCTCGACCGGCAAGCAAGAGATAAATTCCGTCTTTCTGGTGATCATTAATTCGGCCTTCTATTTGGCTTGAAAAACCACTGAAAACCCTCTACAAATCAGTTTCCCAAATCTGAGCACAAATACTTATCTGTTCGGCCTCTTGAATACAACTAATACAACCTCTTTGGCACTATAATTTCTGTCCACAAATGCAATATGTTCCCTTCTTCAATCTGGTCTACTCGGCTTCACAATAGATTCACCTTGGCACTGGAAATTCTTTAACCCAACAGATCTAGAGAGCGAACCTTAACTTCCTCCTTCAAACTGGTGCGATTGGGAGCAATAACTCGGCTTGTGGTTGCTTGGGTAAAAGTGATTCGGCCTTGCGAATGAAAGAACCACTTGATTTCCTTCTAGAGGCTAGGGTACCTGCAAAATCGACTTCTCCTAAAATTTCCTCCAAAGATTAGCAATGAAATCTCTAATGGAATTTTCTTACTAGGTGGCCAGAAGGTGTCCATTGAAGAAGGAAGAAGTCAACTAGGGTGGCACTCAAAGTCCACCGAAATTAGCTTTGAGTTTTGCTTGAAACTTTTGAAACACGCTCAAGTTTCTTTTCTAAGTCAAGAGATAGATAGGAATAGAATGATTTGCAATTGAGTCCATCCTCCATTTATAATTCTCCCTTGAGCCTCCTAGCTTCTAAATTCTCCTTTTTCCCTATTATTTTATTGGTGGGGCCCATTTTCACTAGGAGACATTTTTCCGCTATTTTAAATAAAATAATAATGTCTCCTTTCTCAGTGAAATATTATTTTGCCTCTAATTTCCAATAAAATAATAATTTTCCTCCATTCTCCAATAAAATATTATTTGCCACCATTCTCCATTAAAATAATAATTTTGCTTTTCTCCCACAAAATAATAATTTCCCCCTTTTATTTAATATTACCAAAAATTGACAAAACTTCTTGGTGATTTTTGCATGCAAAAAATTGGGAACATCACATAAGATGACAACTTCAAGATTGCTCTCATACACTAGTTTTGATACCATGTTGATTTTTCGTAGATCTGATAATTACTTCTAATGATATTCACTTTGGATTCTTTCATATCCACGTTAATCATTAAGCAATTACACAAAAGATCTTCAACAATAGACTTTAGGATCATAAAGAGGCAACCAAATCAAGAACATAAGCATATGGGGAATACCCAACAACCTTTTCCTTATTTAGAGAATAATTTCGGCAAAATCACATACAAAATCATTTGTCGATGCGTTTTGAACCAACCAGTGTGGTTCATCGTCAGGACAAGTTGAAGATCCAATCAGAGCGATGCAATAAATAGGGACAGCAGGCCATTCCAACAGCTAAATTGACAGGGTAACAGTTACCAGACCTCTAACAACTAGGTTTGGCCAGGCCCCCGGGGGAAGGACCTAAATTTATCTAATTATTATATTTATCCATTTATTTATTATTATAAATATGTATATGGTTATTACTATAAATAATATATTAATTTCCATTGTCCTTATATAAAATTCATTATTTATTTAAATATTTAGAATGGTAGATATCATACTATCAAGAACCTAATTTGATTAGTATTTTATTAATATATTTATTTCTACCATAAAAGTCACTAATATTTACCCTATATTGGGATGAGGAATAAAATGGTAAATATTTCTATCCCATTAACCCATATATTATATAATATTATATATAATATAATTATAAATATGATACATAATATTAAATATCTCCGCTTAATAATGTAAATATTATTATTACAATACCATTACCCTTATATAATACCAATAATAAATATTATCTATTTAAATAATAGAAATCTAATGGTTAATATTTCTATTATTGTTAATTTTAGAACCTAATTCAATTATTATTTTATCAAAATATTAACATATAACCTATGCAAACACCTTTTCCTTAGAGAAATTCTTCAGTTCAACATGAGACACACCTAGATCATCTAGTCAACCATAAGGTCAAATTGACCAGAAAAGTAGACTTGGTGAAACTTCGTCCAATTGCTTCCTAGTCCAACTGCCTCTTTTGACACTAGCATGAAGAACATGCTTTACATTTATCATTAAGGGCTAAAATATTAATTATGAAGACTAACCATAGCTACAAAAATTCAACACCCATAAGTTTAAAAATAAACATTATGCAAATTTGAAGTTTTATCTTGGTTCTGAAGTTTGTAAGTTGTTGGAACTTGGAGCCTCCCATAGATTCAAAACAAGCCCAACTCAACGGTTGAGCACCTCACATTCCACGATCCCATGATCTCCTCAACTCAAAGACTCAGGTGATAAACAATTTAGAAATAACTCCAAGTCTCTTATCTCACTCTGTAATAGACTAAAGACCATGAACACAATACACTCGTGAATCAATTTAGCGACCAAGGGAACACTGACCAGGGTGTTGTCTTTGATACTTGAGCAAACTTGTATAGCATCATGGTAAATAAATACCTAGGGGCAAAAGAAATTAGGCTGGAAAAGTCGAAAATCATGTTGACGCCCATGGTTTTTTTGATAAACCGCAAACCCTAAGCGTGAACCCTAATTTATTTTTATTAAATTCGGCATTAGGTTTGACTTTAGATTCGAATTTGATTAGGTTTGATCTTGAGGTTTTGATTTCAGGTTTGGCGAACCTGAACGAATCTGAATTTTTTTTGGGTTTGCTGAATTTTGAACCTCAATGTTCGAATTGGGTGAACCTTGTGACATAGGTACAAATCCCAATCTCATGCCTTTCGAATCATAGTTTCAAAACTCGGACTCAGATTCAGAATCGGTTGAGGGTCGACTTCTGTTAGGATATTCCGACATATAGGAAATAGTTAAGTATAACTTGGTCTAGTGTAGAGTTAGGTATAGTGTGTTTTTTTACTATGTACTTTTGTAACTTACAATTCGATGGTCACGATATGTTCTAGACATGAAGTGATTCGTTAGTTCATTCTCTCCTCGGTATTACCGACACTTGATCCGTGGCTGAACACCCGATTGGTCCATGGTCTCTATTTAAAGAGCATGGAGGGTCATTTGATTCATGAGAGAAGCTTATGTAAATTTTCATTCTTTTATTAATAAATTGCCTGAAGTGGCCGCGTTGGCTTAGGCCGTGGACTGTTTCCCTTTTTCAGGGTTTTAACCACGTCAACAATATTGGTGTATTAATCTGTGATCTGTTTGTGAGCGGTGTCCTTTGGTGTTCTGTCTGAGGAACTTACCCTGTAAATTCCTACATAGTATCAGAGCTATTTGAGGGCCGCATCCATTGGTAATCCAAATCTGAAGTCGGTAGAACTGCATCCGACTGTCGTTTCTTAGATCTACTGTTATTGATTGCTTTCGGGCCGAGAGGACTGCTCTATTGTGTTAGGAGCACCTGTTCTAGTGAGGAACCCCTTTTGTTTGACACGAAAATGTTTCTGGTCGCCCTAGCTACATTATTTTTAAGATATGGAGGTATACAGTGTTTATTTGCAGTTTTTAGTTATTTTCTCTCTGTTTATTTCGGTTTATTTAGCTCTTTGTTTTTTTATTATCGGGTCTATACCATTCATTTCTGTGTATGCTCTTTGCCTCGTGACTCTGTGCAATGTAGGCAAATTAGAAACAGAAAGGAAGGATTTTTCTCGTGCAAATGCTCTTTTCTGCCGCGCCATAGTCTGATCTCGGAAAATCATAAACATTGAGGAAAATATTTAGTTTCCAGCTAAAGCTAACTTCAAGTTGTAAGGTTTGTTTTTTTTTTGTATGTTCATGTTGGGTTTTGTGTTTTCTGTTTTGTAGGCAAAAAAGAGCTTTCTCAAGTAAGTACGCACCCCAAAGCTTCAGTGACTAACCCCCCCCCTTCCTCTTTTCCAAAAATTACTAACCTTTTAATCTAGCTCACTTGGTCCAAAGCTATTTTATGAGAATAGAGGTTTTGAGTTCAAGTCTTTCTTTTTGTTGAGCTAATTAGATTAAGTTTGGAAAGGGGGCAGAATTTTCTTTTAAATATAACATTATCATTCATTTATGCACATTCCCGCACTTCGTCGGCATCTTCAACAACTTTTCTTCAAAAAGCCATAACTTCTTCATTTGGAAGCTGTTTTCAGAGCCGGTTTTTTTTTGAATCAGCCTAATTTTTCGAGGTCTTTTGTTAGGCCCCTATACTACTAGTGTAACCCCTTATTGTTATTAGTACAAACCACTTATTATATTGATGTACCCATGTAGTGCCCATATTGTTACTGTTGTGCTCCATAGAAGCCCACTATTGTTATTATTGTGCCCTTACATTATTATTGTTATGTAGGCTCTGATTATGTTATGACCCCTTAGACTCCTATATATAGAAAGGAGGTCTTTTCATTTGTAGCATCCAAGAATTGTTCATTTATGTAATGTAAAGGAGGTTGCCCCCTCGAAGAGGCTGAATTCTAAGGCATTGATCTATCTTTTCTAT
>APFE031226614.1:0-16803 GCA_000404065.3 Pinus taeda
AAATTATATGTGCAAGGTCAGCCAGTTTTGTAATGTAGGCTCACATGCCCAACAGATGTGTCACACACCCTCATTGATGGATATAAATACAGGAAAAGTTGGAGAGAATTTTATCACAACACAATTCATCTTCCTCTCTCATCCTAAAGAGTACGAGCTACCTGGAGGATGAATTTTAGCCACACGTGGGAAGGACGAAGAGGACAGACCGTACGGCTGAGCTGTGGTACGATCTTCTGCTGCTAAGGTTTCGCAGAAGTTTCAGGACAGCGTTGACTTTTGTAGAATTGACTTGGGTTGACTCATCTACTGGTTGGAGGGTTGTTGTGACACATGTTGGGCTGGCTGACCATAGGAGACTTTGCTGGTTGAAGCATGCTATTGACCGCCGAAACGAACACACACATTTTTCCTGTTTCTGATTTGTCTTCTGTAAGATCTGCTTATATGTTCTATCTGCATTTTTGCTTAACTACTTGTATGATTGTTGTGAGAAAAGTGAAATTTCTCTTAGCATAGAACATCTACAAAACTTAACAGCTTTATTCCATCTTTTTCCCTGTTCTAAAATAGAAAAGCTTTCCTTATCCCATAATGATCATGATTAATTTTAAGGTTGGGTGTATGATGCAGGAGCATCAAGACCATCCTCATTTGTAAATGTGGAATAAAGAGGGGGTGTGATAATTTTTAGTATTTTGTTGTTTTTAATAGGAAAATAAAGATAATGAGGGAATAGTTAGAAAAAAAAGGGTTGGGATAGGATTGCTATGATTTTTCCAGTTAAAATTAGGGTAAGAATGGAGAAAAGCTTCAAGCTTTAAATCATTGTGTAAAAAGGAAAAAATCATGCTTTTTCTAGGAGATAAAGCCTGATCTATTCCTTATATCCATTATTATTATAAATAAAAGAAGCAGCTGAGCTCTCAGCAGAGAGAGAGGGCGATGCAAAAGTACTGTAATAAAAAGATCCCTCTCGGTGTTCTAAAAACCTCGATGAGATTGTTGATGTGTTGTTAATTTTTTAATATGGCTACATGTCTTTAATAGTGATTGCGCTATGTATGGAGAAAATCGCCGGAGTCCTTGTAAATAGGTTGTGGGTGAATGGAACGAATTCCCCAGCGTTTGACTCAAGTGCGTGGAAAATATTTGAACCTTTATAAATATTATATGAGTGGCGTTCGATTGTTTTTTTGTTGAATTCCGAATTGCGGTTGAAGGAAAAGGAACGCTGTGCGTGGGTTTGAATCGTGGGTTTGTGTGTTAGCAACGCTGTGCGTATGTATGAATGAATTGACACTGCTACAAAAGGTTCGGCATCCTCATGTGTTTCAGTTTGTGGGTGACAGTGGAGAATAAGTTGAACCTCAGACATGCATAGTTGTTTGTGATTGATATATATAACCAGATATACTAATACCGCCCTGTAAGCGTGGATATGTAAGTTATTTCTTAGGTTTAATATGATTTGTTCATGTGAATATATATATAATATATATATATATATATATATATATATATATATAAAAATATATATAATATTTATATATATACTGTGTGTTCATATCTGTGGGCGACGGTGGCGCAGACAGAGCTCAAATTCACCGTCTGTCGGCATATATAAACTGTGTGTTCTTACCTGTGGCAACGATGGCGCACGGATCGACGACACTGGAATCTCTTGCCTGAACTTACATATTTCTCTTGCAAGAGTGTTTCCTCTTGTCTCTCCAAGACTAAAGACAAACCATAAATGGCAGAGTAAATCGAGTGATAATGAGATAAGAAATAAAGCCTGTAAAAGCCAATGTGCATGCGTGGATATGCTAGCCGGAGATCTGGATTGGATTCGTCAGGTGTTGAACAACTTTCCCTCCTTGCATGCAAAGCATTCACAACGGATCGCTCAGTTTCAACTGTTGCAAAGATTGGTCGGTCTCTGTTTGAATCATCAAACAGAGTTATTCCAGCTCTAATACCAACTTCCACTACTCTGGAATCCTTCTCTCCGCAGGAAACTTTCCTTGCTCTGATACCACTTGATGCAGGCCGCAACCCGCAAAACCCAGAATCTTTAAACTTTGTCTATGCATATAACCCAATCAACATATATGTAATCTGAAACAATGACTTACAACCTTTTGTTGGCCAGATCTTCAATGTTCATGGCCCTTACAATTTGCCAGAGGACTTACAACCTTGGCTGCCAACCTATTCTCTACCACACTCACTCACACTCTCTCTCTCTGCTCTTTTATGCCTTTGGCTTCATTATTTATAAAACTTAGTATGATTAAAAAAATCCTAAAATCACTCAACTAAAACCTCTAAACTCTACATGCAATGCATACATATGGCAAAAGCATCTCCTCAGCTGTATTCCATCTTTTTCCCTGTTCTAAAATAGAAAAACTTTCCTTATCCCATAATGATCCACATTCATTGCTTTATGCCTAAAAGCACTCTCTATTTCTTATTTTCTCATTTATTTACTTTGGAGACATCTAATTAATAACACTAATTTAGGAAAATAATTCTAGAATGCTTGACCCCCTATGACTATTATTTACAATAATTTCTCTTGGGCTGAATGCTCCCACATCAATTTGTAATACTCAGCTCCCACTATTTAATGGGAAAAATATGACTATTGGGCAATAACCATGAGAACCCTGCTTACCTCACAAGACTTATGGGAATTTGTTGAGGATGGTTTTCAAGAACCAGCAGATGAAAATGAGCCTAATAATTTAACTCAGGGAGAGAAAGAACGGTTGAAGAGCTATAAGAAAAAGGATTCTAAAGCCCTCCTCTTCTTATATCAAGCAGTGCATGAGAGTGTGTTTCCAAGGATAGCAACAGCCAAGACATCCAAAGAAGCATGGAAAACTCTCAAGATAGCCTATCATGGCATGGAGAAATTAAAGACAGCAAAACTACAGTTGCTGAGGAGAGATTTTGAGAATCTATGCATGAAGGAATCAGATAATATTGACTCATTATTCACACATGTGATTGGTCTGGTTACATAGATAAGGTCTCATGAAGAAATTCTTGAAAAAAGGAGGATTGTGGAGAAACTATTGAGGGTCATACACTCAAAGTTCGATGTGATTGTTACCACCATAGAAGAGATAAAGGATCTCACAAACTTCTCAGTTGATGAACTACATGCATCGCTGATAACACATGAGTAGAGATTGAGTAAAAATGAAAACTCATCTGTAGAGCATACCTTTAAGACTGAGATTTCCTTTGGAAGAGGAAGAGGTCAAGGTAAAGGAAACAAGAGAGGAAGAGGCAGAAGCCAAAATAGAAGTGGAAGAAACAATCCAGCAAATGCTCAAGGAAGAGGCAGCAATCCAAATCAGAACCAAGGCTAAGGCAATAGCCAACAAAGTGGACAACATCATGCTCAAGGACAAAGGTATGATAAATCCAATGTCCAATGTCAGTATTGTAAAAACTATGGGCATTATGCAAATGAATGTAGGAAGAAGCAGCATGATATGAATAATAGATCTAGTGCAAATTTCACTAGAGAAAATATCATCAAAGATAATGTGTTGTTTGCATATAATATGGTTGAAACAAAGAGTGAAGATGTATAGTTTCTAGACTCTGGTTGCAGTAACCATATGACAGGAAACATAGTCTTGTTTTCTAAGTTAGATTAGAGTGTGAAGTCACAAGTCACACTTGGGACTCATAGTAAAATTTCTCTTATGGGAAAAGGAGAAGTAAAAGTCTTAACAAGGAAAGGTGAAAATAAAACCATAGCAGATGTCTATTATGTTCCTGGAATGAAATGTAACCTCTTAAGTATTGGACAACTTGTTCAAAAGGGGTACAATGTTTCTTTGAGAATGATGCATGCACCATCATGGATAGAGCACCCAGCAAACGATGTATTGCTGAAGTGAAGATGACAAGGAACAGGATATTCCCTCTCAAGATAAAAGTAGATTTGAGAGATGGAGTTGAAATTGCAGCAGTTACACAAGAGGCTTTCCAAAGCGAACCAAAAGATGGAAATTGGTTGTGGCACTTGATATTTTGACATCTCAACTTTGAAGGTCTTAACTTGTTGAGTGGAAAAGGAATGGTAAGAGGATTACCATTGATAGAGAAACCAGACAACCTTTGTGAAGGTTGTATCTTGGGGAAACAACACAGAGAAATTTTTCCATCAGGGAAAAATCACCCTTAGAAATTGTCCACTCATATTTATGTGGACCGATGCAAACTTCATCATTTGTAGGCAGCCAAAATTTTCTAACATTCATTGATGATTTTACTAGAAAAACTTGGGTCTATTCCCTGAAGAACAAAAGTGAAGTGTTTGAAAAATTTCGCAATTTCAAAGCACTTGTAGAAAACCAAAGTGGGATGCATATCAAAGTTTTAAGAACTGATAGAGGAGGTGAGTATATCTCGAAAGAATTTCTACGTTTTTGTATAGAAAATGGAATTCATAAACAGTTTACCACTAGGTACACTCCGCAGCAAAATGGTTTTGCCGAAAGGAAGAATAGGACAATCATGGATATGGCGAAAAGTATGTTGAAGGCAAAGTATTTGCCAAATGATTATTGGGCTAAAGTTGTACATTGTGCAGTGTACATTTTGAATAGATGCCCTACAAAAGTAGTCATGAACAGAGTGTCGGAAGAAGCATGGAGTGGGAGAAAGCAAGGAGTCACCCACATGAAAGCTTTTGGATGTGTGGCTTATGCACACATTCCAGATCAACTAAGGAAAAAGTTGGACAGCAAAGGGCAGAAATGTATTCTCATTGGATACAGTAAGGAATCCGAAGCTTAGAGGTTGTATAACCCATCCACCAAGAAGTTTTTGCGAACAGAGATGTTCAGTTCTTTGAGGAGGAAGCTTGAGATGGAAGCATAGAGAAAACAATGAATGTTAAAAGCTCTTTGTCACATGATGAAGATGATGAGGAGATGGCTGAAATACATCCTCAAACAGCAGCTCCAACACAAGAGCAGCAAGAGACACCATTGAGGAAAAATGAACGTGCTTCTCCAGGCACATCACAAGGAGGAAATTCAAGTGCTTCTTCAAGCACTTGTACACCAAATGAAAGAGGTAAGAAGTTCAGAAATTTAAGTGATATTTATGAACAAGATGAAACAAATGAAGGTATAAACTCTTTGTTTGCTTTATATTGTCATGTTGATGATCTTGTTCATTTCGAAGAAGCAATTAAGGATAGGAAATGGATAGAAACTATGGATGAGGAGATCAATGCCATAGAAAGAAACAAGACATGGGATTTGGTTGAACTACCAAAAGGAAAAGAAGTCATTGGAGTTAAATGGGTCTACAAGACCAAGAGTAATGCTGAAGGCAAAATAGAAAGACACAAAGCAAGACTTGTTGTCAAAGGATATAAGTAGCAATATGGGAGAGACTATGAGGAAACTTTCGCACTGATTGCTAGAATGGAAACAGTGAGAGCAGTGATGTCCATAGCGGCACAAAACAAGTGGAAAGTTTACCAAATGGACGTGAAGTCAGCATGCCTAAATGGAGTATTGATGGAAGAGGTTTACATTGAACAACCTCTAGGCTATGAAAAGAAAGGCCAATAGCACAAAGTGTGCAGATTGAAGAAAGCTCTTTATGGGCTAAAGAAAGCACCAAGAGCGTGGTACAGTGAGATAGATTCCTATCTACTGGAAAATGGATTTGAAAAGTGTGAGGGAGAACCCACCCTCTACATCAAAGAAAATGATGGTAAAATACTAATTGTTGTGTTATATGTTGATGATGTTATTTTCACAGATAATGATGATTATCTTATTGAGAATTTCAAAACAGTCATGAAAGAAGAATTTTAAATGACTGACATGGGTTTGCTGAGATACTTCTTAAGAATAGAAGTAGAACAAAATGGAAATGGGATTTTTATCTCACAAGAGAAATATGCTAATGAAGTATTGGAAAGATTTAATATGCAGGAGAGCAAAGCAGCAATCACTCCCACAATGATGGGATTAAAACTCAACAAAGAGGATAGCAACAAGGATTTTGATCCTAGGTTGTACAAGAGCATAGTTGGTAGCCTCATGTATTTGACTACAACTAGGTCGGATATAATGCATGTTGTTAGTTTAATTTCTAGATTCATGGAAAGGCCAAAAGAAGCACATTGGCAGGCAGCAAAAAGGATTCTGAGGTATGTTAAAAGTACTAAAAGGTTTGGCATTTTATATACTACTTCAGAATGTTCAGATTTAATTAGATACACTGATAGTAATTGGGCTGGAAGTGTAGATGACCGGAAAAGCACATCCGGTTATGTTTATCACATGGGTTTAGGAGCAATTTCACGGGCTTCTAAAAAACAACCTATTGTAGCTTTGTCTACAGCAGAGGCAGAATATGTGGCAACTACAGCAGCAACTTGTCAACCAGTTTGACTGAGAAGGATGTTAAGGAGTTTATGTCAAGAGCAAATAATTGTGACAATAGCTCAGCTATTGCATTATCCAAGAATTTTGTGTTTCATAAGAGGACGAAACACATTGACACAAAGTTTCACTACGTCAGAGAATTGGTAAGCAATGGAGAAATTGTTTTACAACATTGTAGAACTCAGGAGCAGGTTTCAGGCATTCTGACCAAGCCATTGGGGCGGAAAAGTTTTGAATTTATGAGGAAATGTTTAGGTATGACTGATAACCCAACAATTGAAATTAAAGGGGAGTGTTGAAATTATAATTTCACTTGTGCACTTAATTCAAAACACCACCAGACTTCATTGCACCGCTTTTCAGCAAACGGTGGTATTCCTCCGGAGAGTAGCGATTACAATCATCAATTGACACGTGGCTTCAGCTATTTTCCAAAACAACTTTTCATTGGAGGAGAAAGTCTGACTGAAATGGGCCGCGCGATATTGTTGTCAGCCGTCGAATTAGATCTCGGTTAAGAGAGCAGCTGCACATGTTTTTTTTTTGGACCTCTGTAGCAGCCGTATGATAGGGTTAATAATAAAAGGAATGTATTTCCATGTTGAAACATTTAATGAATTTACTACAGGGTTGGTAAATATAGGTAAGTTTTTAATTTTATTAGTTTTCTATCCACGTGAATTGTTTTGTTTTCATTGCACAAGTAAAATGTATGTAAGTCTTTTTTTTTTTTTGTTCATTCGTATATGCAATGTAAGGGGAAGCACACAGCAGTGCGCATGTGAAAAATACACAGCAGTGTAAAAGTAATTTTTTCTCATTGTAATGCACAACAGTGCAGAGAAGGTTTTTTGTTGGTTAATATGAAATATAATGTGCAGCAGAATATGTACAAGATTTTCTTTTATATCAGTGAATGTAAAGAAATTTTTACACACAACAATGTAAAAATTTTCAAGGAGACACAATAATTTTTTGTTGTTGTGTGGAACTGAAGTGTTCTTGTGTAATCCCTATGAGAGAGGAAGAAATTTGTAACAGTTGTTGTTTTTATTAATGAATACAAAGTTTTTGTGGGTGTAAGAAACTTTGTTCTTCAGCAAACATATTTTAGCTTCCCTATTTTAGAAACAATGCATTATTCTCTCTTCATTTTTGTTTGGAATTATCAAAAATTCCCAACACCCATATCAGCAAGTTTATTGCATTAAATAGTCAGCAGAATTAAATAGAAAGTTAATGATTGCTCTGATGCCATGACATTAAACAATGAATACTCTTCAAAAGAGCTTGTTTATTGCATGACAAAGCACAAACATTTATCCTCAATCCCAAATTGTCCCGAGGAGACGTTAACTCATGATGCTGTTCAAAATGGATACAAGGAGGCAATTGAAGGCATTGAGGAAACTAAAGAGACAACTTTAACACTTACCGCAAATACATCACTTAGCCATAAATATTACTTGGTCGCCAAACCTTATTAATCACTACAAAGAGTCAATTCAGAAGCGGCTTAGGGCTATCAATGATGCTCGGGTGCAAAAGCACAAGGCTGGACAAGTTTATGGCGTGCTTGTGTCAGGATCACTATTAGGAAAATCTGGTTTGTTTCTAGAGCTGCAGATGTACAAGGATGATCACAAAAAGATGTGGATTGAGGATCTTTCACAACCACATAAGGGATTGTGTTCTTTAGCTGAACATGCTCCACATGGATATAGGAAGAAAACACTTTTTGAAGCACTTATTAAGCATAATGTTCCGCTGTTATGGGCAACATGGTTCATCAAAATTACATATCTTCATCAGGTTCATCCTCTGTCAATTGGAATTTCTGCAGGAGGTCAAGAAAAGACACAGGCAAAACTTCTTGAGTTTTGGACAAAGGATGTTATAGACTATCTCCAATGCATTCTAGATGAATCTTGTCAAAATGATGGCACTGTTTCAACATTATACAATAGAGAGAACATCAAGGAGTTGACTCTTCCCAAACAGCTACTGATAGTGAGGAGCCTTCCTTTTATATTAAATGGTGTTATATGGTGCAAATCCTACATTGGCGCTGAGTTGTGTGGAGAGCTTGTTGTTAAGCTTTGCAGCGGTGAGACCTGGGAGAAGTGAACTCTGATACGTGTGTGGAGACCGTGTCTTATGTGTGGAGAAGACTGAGTCGGTAATTGAGGGGCACGCATTGACCACCATAAAGAGAGCCCACTGCATTTGGAGGACTGTTGGTTACAAATTCTAAAATCTTCAAGGCATAGTGATGGCAAGGAGGTAGAAGGATCCCTTGCTATGCGGAGGATGACCACTGTTGAGGGCGTGTGGAACTAGTGATAGTTTCCCACGATTTGTTTTTGGACAAAGTTCTGAGTGTGATTCTGTTCTCTGATAAAAAGTTCCAAACTGTGTGATAACTACTGATTTACAAAACTATCTAATAAGATTGCTCATAGAAATAGATTGATCCTCATGCAGGCTTTATATAATATTTAAGTAAAAAAAATTGCAAAAAAATAAAATGTTATTCACGAGTAGATGATGATAACAATAATGTGCATCATAATCAAAAGTATGTAAAATAGGATATGTAGCTCATTGAAAGGAGAGACAAGGTAGATGTCATCCATAAATGGTGTATGGAAAACCACTAAAAGGTATTGTCACCTTGTTCCATAATTTTCCATTGACCCTACATAAGACTTATTCCTTCTTTTGAAAAGTGATCAACTTGAGTATTCTTCTCCTTACATTCTGTTTTCTTGTTGTCCTCCTTTTGGAAAAAAATATTCATGGAAATTAGCTTAAGGAAGCCCAAGAAAAAGGAGGCATATTAATTTATTAGCTACCAGGCATAAATCCCTAATCCGATGGAAGCCTGAAAGACCTGCTATCTATGGAAACCAACCCTATCTATGGAAACAGGAAGGAACCTCTACGCAGAAATTATAATTTCATTTCTTATCAGAGCGAGAAATAAAAGGACAACTCGGAGGAAGGAAGTTTCTTGTGATATACACAACTAAAATAAAAGGTCTTGGCATTTGTGCTCCTATACTTATCGATGCCGGTGAACTTCCTCCCTCTAGTGTAACCCCCTCGCATTCTTTCCTATAATTTCATATTAAAGTGAAAAATCCTCTCCTTATCAGTCGAGGGTGCTTGTATCAGAAAACAAAATCCACACTGGAAGCTTGATTCGTTCATTACTAAACACGCAATTTATACACATTTCCAGCTACGGATGAACAATAACTGTGCCATATGATATTGACACTAGCCGACTATGTTGACTGTTGAACAGTGATCGGCACCGTCTGAACTGTGAGCAACGTCGTTCGTGATTAATACTTGACACCTCCCCTTAATCACGATCTACATGTTAACTTTGCCTGTTGTTCTAAGTCTCAGCTAGGCTTACAACATAATTTGGATTTTCAACAACACACAACTTACTTCTACACATTTCAAATTTAGCCTTTCCAAGAGGCTTGGTGAATATGTCAACCACATTTTCATTTGTATTACAATATGATAAGTCAATTTCTTTTTATTGCACTTTTTCTCTTACAAAATGATGTTGTGTGTCAATGTGTTTTTTCCTTGCATAATATATAGTATTGTTTGCCAATTTGATAGTGCTTTGATTGTCACATTTGATTACTGTAGGTGCTTGTTTTGTTTCTCCAACATCTGCAAGTATCCTTTTAAGCCATATTGCTTCACAGTTCGCACTGCATAATGCTTTATACTCAACTTTAATGGATGACAAGGAAACAGTTGGTTGTTTCTTACTGCTCCATGATATTGGTCCTGAAGCAATATTGAACATGTATCCAGTAGTAGATTTCCTATCATCTAGATTTCCAGCCCAGTTAGAATCAAAATAACCTGTCAAGTCAACATCAAATTCATCAGTATACATAATACCAAAATTAAGTGTTCCTTTCAGATATCGAAGGACTTTCTTTGCTACCTTCCAGTGGCTTTCACAAGGCTTAGACATGAACTGACTAAGTATGCTGACAGAATATGCTATATCTGGCCTGGTGGCGGTGAGATAGTTCAAACTTCCCACCATTTGATGATACATAGTTCCATTCACCTCTTTGGTTCCATCATCACTGCACAATTTGACATTATGTTCTAAAGGAGTAGATGTTGCCTTGCATTCAATCATATTGAACCTTTTAAGGATTTCCCTTGTATATTTGCTTTGTGTGATTAGTGTCTTGCCAGATTCTCTCCAAACTTCAAGACCTAAACAATAATGCAATTCACCAAGATCCTTCATCTCAAATACATGTGACAGCTGAATTTTAATTTCTTCAATCAACTTGCATGCATTTCATGTTATGATAAGATCATCAACATATACAGATATTAAAGAAACATTCCCACCTTCATCTTCCTTGATGTACAAGTTAGGATCATTTTTGTTTCTCATAAAATAAAGAATCAATTTTCACATACCAAGATCTTGGTGCTTGTTTCAAACCATATAAAGCTTTCTTTAACCTACAAACCAGATGCTCCTGTGTCTGTCTTACAAATCCTTCACGTTGAACCAAATAAACTTCTTCTTTTAACTCACCATTCAAAAATGCAGATTTGACTCTAACTGATGCATTTTCCAATTATATTTTGTAGCTAATCCAATCATGATTCTAATTGTGTTCAACTTAGCTGCAGGTGCAAAAGTATCTTCATAATCAATTCCCTCCTTTTGTGAATATCCTTTTCCAACCAATCTAGATTTATGTTTATCAATACTTCCATCAACATTAGACTTGGATTTATATAACCATCTGCATCCTATGGGAAATTTTTTTTTAGGAAATTCTGTTAATTCCCATGTGTCATTCTTCATTATAGAGTTATATTCTTCATTCATTGCATCTCTCCATTCTCCATATTCTTTAGCTTCCTCATAGCTTGAAGGTTCTACAACATTCATAACAAGATACATTAATGCATAATCTTTATACCTTATAGGTACCTAACTTTGACGTGATGACCTTCTTGGAGTTTTATTGCTTTCATCTTTCTTTCTGCTTTGCGGAGTCACCTCTCTTCTTCTCGGAGTATCATGACTGCTTGATGCTCCTTGCTCTTGAACTTGTACCTGTTCCTATGCTTGCTCCTATTCTTGTTCAACACTTGTATCTAATTTGACATAATTATCAGTATCATGCCATACACTAATATTATTCATTTTATCACCTTCGTTTTCATTCTCATGAAACACCACATCCCTACTTGCAAGTAATCTATGAGTGTTGGGATCAAACAACTTGTATGCTTTCTGATCATCACAATAACCAATAAATATGCACTTAATGGACTTTGCATCAAGTTTTCTTCTTTCATCTTTTAGAATATCAGCAAATGCCTTGCAACCAAAAACTATTAAATGACTCACTTTTGGTTTGTACCCATAAAATGCTTCAAAAGGTGTTTTAATCTCTAAACTTTTGGTTGGACTCCTATTTTTCAAATAAGCAGCAGTATTAGTAGCTTCAGCTCAAAAATCATTACAAATATTTTTACCTTAAAGCATATTATGTGCACATTCAACTAGTGTTCTGTTTTTCCTCTTAGCAACTCCATTTTGTTGAGGTGTATGTGCCATTGTAAATTGTTGTAGAATCCCATTGCTTTTACAATATTGATTAAATTCTCTTGATTTGTATTCTCCCCCATGATCAGATCTCAAAATTTTTATGCAATTACTAGTTTGTTTTTCCACCATATTCTTAAACTCTTTAAAGTACTAAAAAACATCACTCTTCTTTCTTATGAAATAAACCCATGTATACCTAGATCTATCATCCACAAAATAAGAAAATACCATGCTCCATCGATAGATCTAGTTTGCATAGGTCCACATACATCAGTATGAATTAATTCAAGTATTTCCCTTTGCTTTTTTTCTTTATGTATAGGAAATTCCTCCCTATGTTGCTTACCAAGTACACATGCTTCACATTCAACATGATCATTCTTCAAGATAGGAAGACCTTCAACCATTGTGTTCTTTTGAAGTAACATTAAATCTTTGTGATTTAGATGTCCATACCTTTGATGCCATAACTCTATTGTTGCTATTGTTGTAGATGTCAACGCTTGATGACTTTTCCTAGTCACATCAAACTTATACAAGCCTCAACTCTAGTACCTATGGCAATAACCTTGTACTGATCTTGAATGTCTTTCACTACACACTGTGATTTAACAAATTCCACCTTCAAATCTTGTTCAGCAATAGTAGAAACAGAAATTAAATTCTTTTTGATACCAGGAACATACATCACATTATGGATCTATCTCTCTTGTCCATTAGGAAAATTCACACCTATTACTCCATAACCTTGAAATTTAAATGGTATGTTATCTCCTAGATAAACATATGTTCAATCAATGTTTTCATAATATTCATCAAACCACTCCTTATTACAAGACATATGGAGTGATGCACCAGAATCAATGAACCAAGCATTCACATCATCATTTTCAACAGACAATGCAACATGAGAAACAAACAATTTAAGATTTTTAAATCCATCACTAATTGAGGTGTCTTTGTCCACAAAATTTCCATTATGCCTTCTGTTTCTTTGCCTAGACTCATTATATTTCCTTTTATAGTAATCTTTAGAATGATGCCCAAGTTTGCCACAATAATAACAATCATCATTTCTCTTATCATGGATTAGAAATTTAGATTGTGTCATACCTTTATGTTTTGCTTGAAACTTACCTCCTTTGTTCTTGTCCCACAGCTTGCCTCTGTATGGATGCTTGCCCTTGCTTACCAACGCCAAATCTGAACTACTAGAACCCAAATTAAATCTCTTCATCCTCTCAATTCATCAAATGTAGGGGGCTTCTCTCTAGTTGAAAGACTTGAAACAAAAATTTGATAATCTTGCACTAAGCCATTTAATGTGATGGTGACTAACACCTTTTCACCAATATCTCCTAACTTGTCACTTAAATCTTTGACATGAGATATGAAATTGCTGATATTTTCATTTGCTGCCATTTTTAGAGATAAAAGATTAGTCTTCAAAAACAAGATCCAATTTGTATTTGTTGTTTCATACAAACCCATCAGCATAAGTTTCCTTTAATGTCTTGCAATCTCTAATGTGAAGAATAATGTTGTCCTTTATGGACATACGCAACAACACTTTAGAAACTGCAACAGTGGGTTTGGGCTCATCCCCACTCACAATGGACCACAAATTATAACCTTCTAAAATAGTCAGCAACTTGAATTTCCAATTCATATAATTTTCTCCATTAAGTTTGGTGGATTCATTCAAATAAGTATCCCCAACAAATTTGACATGATGGAAAAAAAACTTTCTCCAATCAACAAAATTACACCAAATCTAAATCCTAATGCACCCAAATTCGCAAAATCTCAGAAAACTTTCCCCACACATGCACCATACAAATATTTACTAACTCCTTTTCACTATTAAAAATTTCCACCAACATTTTTTTAACCTTTCACCACTTTAAATAAAAAACAAATACTAAAAAACCTTATCACTGGTTAGGATAATCTTTTCATCAAAAACAAACACCCCTTTTTACATTTAGTCTCGACACTTAAAATAAAATAAATCTCTTAAAAAACTTATAGCTCCCAACAAAAAAACAAACCAAACTTTGATTTTCTTTGTTTTAAAATAGGTAAAAGAGGAAAGCAAACCAAACTTTGATTTGTTTTGTTTTAAAATAGGTAAAAGAGGGCTGAAACCTTTTAACTCAAACTACTTCCACTATTTTCAAGCAACATGAAAAATATTTGCTTCAATGCATTAGTTGGTTGGAGGCACCTCTAATGTAGTTGGAATCTGCGGCACCCACTATGATATTTGCAACACATCAACCCTGACACTTGCACATCTGGTTGTAGCTTTCACCCAAATATTTGCTTCAATGCATTAGTTGGTTGGAGGCACCTCTAATGTAGTTGGAATTTGTAAATGACATACAGCAGCCACTATGATATTTGCAACACAGCAAGCCTGACACTTGCACATGTGGTTGTAGTTTTCACCCAAATAGGAAAACTCCACTGGATTAGCATGCATTTGGAAGCACAAAACTCCACCATATTAACAAGGCTCTTTGCAGCAATTCAAGACCCTTACAGAGCTAACACAACTCTCACCCCACTCAGTGAACACTCCACTCTCACACAATAATTTCTTCAAGCTATCTCACAACACAGTGACACACCATAAGAGCTTTTCACTAAGGTGCTTTCCCACAGCTCACACTCTCTGCAAAACACTCAGCTTCACAAGTGGCCTCTCACATAGCTACCACCAGCAGCTCTGATACCATATCAAAGAACAAAATCCACACTGAAAGCTTGATTCTTTCATTACTAAACATCTCAATTTATACACATTTCCAGCTAAAGATGAACAATAACTACGCCTAATGATATTGACACTAGCCAACTACGCTGACTGTTGAACAGTGATATGTGTCGTCTGAACAGTGAGCCGCACGGTTAGTGATTAATACCTGAATTGTCATTCTTTTTTCATTTTTGGAGTATATTAAATGTGCTATAGGAAACAACCCCTAAAGGGAAGTGTCAAAGAACTCATAACTACATAGTCTGTATCGGGTATTTTTATGAATTATTTTTATTCCAATATTTTTATGAATTATTGTTCCTCCACGATCTGGTTTTCCGTCCATAAAGTAGTATCCTTTTTACGAATGAAGCTATTGCTAGGAAATTCTGCAGAAACAGTTACTTAATAGCATGCAAGCCTCTATTTCGACCTCGAAAATAAACTAGTAGAGGGAATAATTATGAATTGATAATACTTACATAAACCAATTTGCAATGTTGGTAATTTTCATTCAGATGTCATGAGAAGGATCTTTATATTATGAACCTTAGTAATTTTCATTCAGATGTCATGAGAAGGATCTTTATACTATGAACCTTAGTAATTTTCATTCAGATGTCATGAGAAGGATCTTTATACTATGAACCTTACATAGCAATTTTAAGAAACATGTCCAGAATGCCTGAGAACCTACAAATAAACATATTTGCAAATGGGGTTTGGGTTAGAAAAGAAAAAACCAGTTTGTGTTTTGATCCCATGATGGACTTTCATAATTATTCATTTCTTTGGAACCAGTAACAAATCGTGTAAGTGTTGTACTATTTAGAAAAGAAGAGATATAGATTAGGAGAAAGGAGAGAAAGCATTCAAGAGGTAGCACATATGTAAAAATTTCTGTTTTCCCACCCCGGTTTTCAGTTTCTCCTTATTTCTCCCATGTAGTTAAATTCCCTTTCCCATAACCATACATTCAACAAGCTGGAAAAAATAAATTTGCTGAAAACACAAATTCTGGAAATTTTACAGAATGCTGGAAATTGCAGAAATAAAAATCAACAGTAATAAACAGCCATTAAAACACATTAAAACACTGATATTTTTTGTCAATGTGACCCTGGAAAAACCCCCTACAGCTCTTTGGGAAAACCAGTCTGAGAGCTCTTCTTTATTTCTGAAAAATGTCTTTTTACAGCAAGAAAATTTCAGCAAAAATTACAGCAAAATAATTTTTTTTTTCAGCAAGCAAACTTATCCGTTTTCAGCCCAACGGACCACCTGGAAATTTCTCAGTTTTCAGCAAAAAAATCAGCTTTTTCTGCTTGTTCTTGCTGCTGTTCTGCTTGTCTTTCTGCTGTTCTGATTTTGCTGAAGAGCTGCCTGGTATGTGTGCCAAACCGCTGCCTCTTTCTCCTTCTTGTCCAGAAATCTCCCTTGCTCTCTTGCTCTCCTTCTCCCAATCTGCTCATGAAAGAATGAATGATCTTTTCCTCCTTTTCCTCCTTTAATATAAGTCCAAGTGACTTTTGGGTGATCTCTAAATCCAATGGCTGAAATAGATTTAGATCAATGGTTGAGATTAAATGCACATTTAAATCTCACTTTCTATTTTTAATTCACCCCACTTTAATAAAAGACCCACTTAGTCATTTATTTCCAAAGTCACTTTTCCTTTCTAATTTTTCATTGACTTTATAAAAGTCACTTTAAAATTAGACTTAGTAACTTTATCACTTAAAGTCACTTTTAAATTAGATTTTGACTTTATAAAAATTATAAAGTCACTTTAGGAGAAAAATTAAAATCTTTTGGACACTTTTCCCTAGGCCAAAGATCAAAGCCTAAGGGAACCACCTGTCCTCCGGTACCAAATTTCAACACTCCATCTTACCGAGGAAGGTGTTCCTCACCACACCCATCTTGTCTCTGAAGTAAACATGCTTGCCCCGTGGTAAGGCTTTGGTAAGAAT
>APFE031226627.1:0-25786 GCA_000404065.3 Pinus taeda
ACAGATACATGCGGTCCTTTCAGGAAAAGAACACCTCGAGGAGAAGAATACTTGATATTATTCTTTGACGATTTCTCCAGGTTTGTCTGGTTAGGACTTATGAAGCACAAAGATGAAGCATTCGAAAAATTCAAATCCTTCAAAGCCTTGGTTGAAAATGAATCAGGTCACAAAATTAAGTTCCTCAGATCCGACAGAGGTGGGGAGTTTACCTCAAATGAATTTTTCGATTTCTGTGAAGAACATGGGATAAGAAGAGAATTCTCTACAGCTAGAACTCCTCAGCGAAATGGAGTTGTGGAAAGAATGAATAGAATAGTCCAACAAATGGCTCGTGCTATGCTTGATGAATCAGGAACTCTCGCAACTTTCTGGGGTGAAGCTGCTCATGCTGCGGTTGTTATTCTCAACAAAACAAATTTCTGCGTGAACAGCACTCAAACTCCTCATGAGCTCTAGAATGGTAAGACTCCTCCAGTAAAGCACTTCAAAATCTTTGGGAGCAAATGCTATATTAAGAATACTGATGAGCAACTTGGCAAACTTGAACCTAGAGCAGATGAAGGCATTCTTCTTGGTTACTCTCCACATAGCAAAGCATACAAGTGCTACAATAAAAGACTTGGCAGAATTGTTGAAAGCATTGATGTAGTGGTTGATGAGAAGGGATACATCCCTAGACAAGTACATCATGAAGACATCGAAGAAGATGAAGGCTACCCCCAACAACAGAATGATGAAGAAACTCAAGAAGAACCTCAAGAAGAACCAGAGGAGCAGACAAGAATAGAAGAAAAGACTCCATCCAGATATGTTCAGAAGAATCATCCAGAATCTCAGATTATGGGGCAGAAAGAAGCAGGTGTAAAAACAAGAAGAACAATTGCAGAAGCCTCAAGCTGTTTGGCATTACTCTCCTCTACTGAACCACAAAATGTGAAACACGCATGCAAAGATGAATGTTGGATAAAAGCAATGGATGAAGAAATTGAGCAAATCGAAAGGAACAACACTTGGGAACTGGTTCCTAGACCAAAGGATAAGAATGTTATCGGAACAAAATGGGTCTTCAAAAATAAATTGAATGAAAATGGAGAAGTAATTAGAAACAAGGCCAGACTTGTTTGTAAAGGGTATGCGCAGCAAGAAGGAATAGACTTTGAAGAAACCTTTGCTCCTGTTGCAAGACTTGAGGCCATCCGAATGTTCCTTGCTCTCTCAAGTTTTCAAAACTTCAAAGTATTTCAAATGGACGTGAAATCAGCCTTTCTGAATGGAGACTTGGAAGAAGAAGTATACATTGAACAACCAGATGGGTTCATTCTTGGAAATGATCCAAATCTTGTATGCAGATTGAAAAAGGATCTCTACGGGCTCAAACAAGCTCCAAGGGCTTGGTACTATCGTTTGGACAAATATCTTCATCAACAAGGTTTTTCAAAAGGATCAGACAGATAGCAATCTTTATATAAAAATTGAAAATGACAAATTGCTAATACTTGTTGTGTATGTAGATGACATTATTTTTGGTAGCAATGAAGAAGACATGAGTCAAAGCTTTGCCTTGGTCATGCAGAAAGAATTTGAAATGTCCTTGCTGGGAGAACTGACATATTTCCTTGGTTTGCAAATCCAACAAAAGGAAGGAGGAATCTTTTTATCTCAAACAGATCTTGAAGAAATATGGCATGGAAGATGCAAAACCAGTATGTACACCCATTGTCACAGGATGTAGCCTCAGTGCAAATGATGAATCTGCAGCAGTACATCAACCAACCTACAGATCTATGATTGGAAGTCTACTTTATTTGACAGGTACCCGACCGGACATCATGCATGCAGTAGGAATAGTTGGAAGATTTCAGGCAAATCCAAAGGAGACGCATCTTCAGGCAGTGAAGAGAATTTTCAAATATCTTCAAGGGATACAAAATTATGGCTTATGGTATCCTAGAGATACAGATCTCACACTTCATGCTTATACAGATGCAGATTGGGCCGGAAGCGTGGATGACAGGAAAAGCACAAGTGGTGGTGCATTCTTTATGGGTTCCAGATTAGTATCTTGGTTCAGCAAGAAACAGAGTTCGATTGCCTTATCTACAGCTGAAGCAGAATATGTTGCTGCTACATCTTGCTGCACTCAACTCCTTTGGATGATGAAGACCTTGCAGGATTTTCAAATCACTTGTACACCACCTATCTCTATCTTATGCGATAACACAAGTGCAATCAGCATATGAAAGAATCCTATCATGCATTCAAAAACCAAGCACATGCATTCCTGTAATCACTCTATGGTTAATATGGATGTAGGCCACTTGAGCACGAATGGGATACATGAAGGAAAAGCTTGGGAACTAGGACCAAGCCACCTATGCTGGGTTCCAACAGAATGAGCTTTATTACGCCGTAAGGCGTCTCCTTTTGAAATCAACTCTCCTCTCTGCCTACCTATCATCCTGTAAGCTGCACGATTATATGTTAGATGACTGCAAGAATTTTAGCCGTTGATTCAAAGAGGTTGCGAAAATGGTTTGGGCGTTTCATTTCGCATCTGGTTGAATAGTTTCATATGTGGCAGAACTTGCAAATTCTATATTGTGGGCTATATGATCAAAAGTTGGTTGAATTGCTTTAGAGATTCATTTATTTTGTATGGTGCTTTGACCCACCTGTAAGTTTGTTTGTTTGTTTTAGCTTTTGATTTCCCGGTGAATTTTTGCCTTTTCTTAATCAGGTCTCAAAGAAGTAAGGAATGTCCTATGTGCTTGCAAACCCTCATCTTGAAGGATCCTGCAAGGCATGTTTGGAGATTTTTTTTATTCGTTTGCTGTGATATATGGTAAAATTTTCCGCATCATTCCCAAACCCTCTCTTTTCAGTATATCAGACAAAGGTCTGTTCTGTTCCACTCCATGGCAGGCTTTATCCAAGCCACTTTCTGAGTTTTTATGATGAGATATATAGATTTGTGTCTTTGGTCTTTTCTTCATTACGGAGTTCCTTATAATCGCATTCGAAATTCTAATTATAACTCAATTCCTTGCAGTCAAGAGTTGCTTGCAGTAGTGGAGGAAGAGAGGAGCTTTAGATTAAGCTGGTCTCCGAACACTCCGATGTTTTCTCAAAATTCTGTTGATGAAATTGAATTCCACCATGTCTGTATTCCTTTCCTCTACCTCAGGCTGCCGAAGATACAACGAATTTCAAATGAATATTATTCCATGTTGTTCTGATAACGTGGGGCTTTTCTTTAAGGGCTATCCGTTGAAATGTGAATTTGCAGGTTTCGGCTTATACCGATGACTCTGATTTTGAGGAACGAATTATGCATCATTTGGCAGCTGCTACAATGGGCAGAGGGCATCATTTTAGCAGAAGAGAAAATTTGAGGAACAAATCATCTGGTCAAGGTCATACACAGTTTCTGGTCTTTTCTACTCATCTCAATGCACCCCCGATTTCACCCAACAATATTGAAACTCAAGATGTAAATATTCCAACATTTACTTCACTTGAGTCCACGACAACTGCTATGACTCCTACAACCGAAGAACAGCTACAGCAGGGACCTTTGCCATCTCCACGAGGACAAATGGATTCAAGAACAATTAGGAAGAGTGGTATTGCAGTGCAAGCTTTAGACAACAGGAGTGAACCCTTTACACCAAGGTATGTAAGCTTTGTGATGATATTGGGACTAAATTTCAAACTGCAAGCCTTTGAATTCTTGTGATCGATGTCTTTTCTCCTGTAATTCTTTGGTTCTTTTGGATTATAACTTTTCTAGCGTCTTATGTAGAAAATTTCTATACATACTGTACTTTTTATTTAAGTCTTCCATAGGGGCCTTCGTTCAATCACATGGAACAAAGTAGTTGCAATAAAAGACCGTGCATTTCGTTTTCTTACCGTGTTGAATTTTGCACCAATCTTCATTCAGGAACAATGCAGGGCAACAGTTCCCTGAAAATCAACAGAGATCAAGGTCTTCTGATTTTCAGTCCTTCTCCGAGTCATTCAAATCTCGATTTAACGCTGTTTCTTCAAGGTTTGCGATTATTGTTGCACTCTCTTATGCAAAGCTGAGTGCTTAAGGTTCTGTCTTTTTCCCAATAGTAGTTTTATGTCTTTATCTTCGACCAAACGATAATTCCAACCTAGATATCTCATGTACTCTCATCCCCGAGGCCACAACAGTGGAGTCGTGTGCTTTCAAATAGCTTATACAGTTTATAACCGTATTGCACTGAACAAACAACTGCATAACTTCAATTATGTTTGCCTCACAGCAGGAGTAGCAGGGCTTGTTTTCTCAGCCTTTTATCCTCTAGTATTTCTCAGCACCCGTGGAAATACTAAGAAGACATGTATCTAGCAGTGAATAATTCAATATAGTTCCTCAAATCCATATTAATCCATGATTTGTGATGTGGTTAAAGGTATCAAATTCCTTGATGCAATAATTTCAATTTTAAGATGGATGTGTTATAGCATTCTTCTGAATAACTTCATATGATTGTCAGGTTGAATAACTAATAGGCAAGGTATATTTTTAAATACTACATATATAAGCCCTATTTGATAAACCTAACCTAAAGTGTATATGAATCCCCATTGCAATATAAATCTATTGAAATGAATATCCAATTTTGCAATGACAATGCATTTCTCCCTTACGATGTTTGTTGATTTTGTTGATTTTTCAGATTGATATTTGAGGTTTAAGGAGACCATTTTTTCTCCTTGAATGGATGGGAGTGAAAGCGATGCTTATTTTTGTCATGGTAGCCCAGGCTATATTCCCAGCATTTGTTAATGGATGGTATTATGAAACGCCTAACGATACCTTGGTATGTATCTCTCTATCTTCATCATCGTTGTCATACTCTCTCAAACTCACACAAGTCTCTCTAACAATTTCTTTCACTTGCAGTTTGTGCTGGAGAAGGCCAGGGAAAATGTTGCTGGCCACAATTTGGGTTTTGTTGGACTAGAAGCTGCCAGTGCAGAAACCTAAGAAATGGGTTCAAAAGTGTCCAGTGAATGTGTCAACAATGCTTTCTCTAGTTTACCTGAAATGCCATCATTATACAAGCAACATCAACATACGTTACAGGCTATGCATAGCCTTAATCAACAATCTCAAGTCACATATTTTTCAATGGAGATTTGTTTGACATCAAATGGGAATCCTGAAAAGAATTTAGTTCTGATTATGCAGAAAGATGGCAAGAAACAATTGAGAAAATTACAGAATATAAATGTACCTTTTTGGCAGACTAACACTTCAACATCACTGCTTGTTGTTAGTGAATATAAGTACTTGTCTGTTCCGAGTGCAGTCTCTGGAAGAATGGCCTGCTATAATATCTTGTCCCTCAAAAGCATATCTGCTATCTCCCTCTTGATTTGCTGTGCAACCATCTTGACTCTCCTTGGATGAGCCAATCGTATAATTTGGTTCTGTTTTGGGAATTTGTTAAATTTGGGTCCATAGGAGTATAGGTAATTTCGATTTGGGGTTCTGTTAAATTTGGGTGCAATGGAGTATTCAAAATGTTTGAGAGTATACAAGTTTAAAGAATGTATGGTTTTTCTCGTCTAGGCATCAACCACGATTGTGTGGAGGCACTGTTGGGTTGCAGGCAATGACTATAGACTTGTTTGATGAGCGAGGAGGTGCACCATGTTTCGAATCAATAGTGAATGATGTGTCGATATTATCTAATATTTCTTCATCTATTGCACCTGTTAATGCAAGTGCCTACTATAATCATGCATCATTAGAAGATATAAACGAGTGGCAATCTCCTTTCATGTTTACTATAATCAATTTTTCAAGGGAAAGTACCAACCTGGAAGCAAGGTTGATTTTCACGCACTCATTTAAAACCAACTGGAGAATTTTGCAGGTAAGTATTGTGAGCCAGGAACCTGTTCTTTTCAACTACTCAGTAGCAGACAATATTCTATATGGACTTAAAGGCAGAGCCATCACTGTTGACATTGAAAATGCTTCCGTACGTTTCAAAAACCTTTAGACATGTTTTAAATATGATATGATTTGAACTAGAAACATGCGACTTGTGTTGTCAAATTGAGAGTAAAATTAGCTGCTTCATTTGACTATTTCAATGAATATGGGATTCTCCTAAATTTGAAACATTTTCCACTTCTGGCTCAACAAATTACAGAGAATGGCCAATGCCCATGATTTTGAATCAAATTTTACGGAAGGGTACAATACACTTGTTGGAGAGTGTGGTGTGAGGCTGTCAAGACGTCAAAAATAGTGGATTGCAATACCAAGGGCATTACTGATGGATCCTCGTGTACATCTTTTGGATGAAGCTACAAGTGCTTTGGATGCAGAGAGTGAATACCTGGTTCAAGTGATACCATGACCCGAACCATGATAGCCTCTTTGTTATTCTATTAATCTTGATTTTTCATCTGATCTTATTTTCTTCCTTAATAATTCCCTTGCTTGTATTTAATCAGGATTCCATGGACCAATTGATGAAAAGACGGGCGGTTTTTGTTATAGCACATCGGCTTTCAACAGTCCAAAGTGCAACTATTGTGGCAATTTTGTCAGGCATTCAGATAGTTGAAAGCGTACTCATGAGGAATTGCTGAAAAAGAATGGTATCTATGCATCTCTAATTTGAAGGCAATTGTAAGAATCCAAAACTAAAAATTAAGTTTTCTTAGCCCGAACGAACATGGAGAAAACTACCCGAGCTGAGTCTCAGAAATCCATACTACATTGATGGCTAATTACATCTATTATGAATCTCTGATACCAGTCACCGACACAGAAATTTGACGATTAACAATTGTTAGATGATCCTTTCTTATAATTTGATGGAAGGAAATCTTGTTGAATATTTCGTGTATTTGTGGTTGTGTCCTGGACTTATTGCAAGTCCTGTTCACTATTTCTTTTATACTTAATGAAGATAATGCTCTTAAAATCACGGGAAACATGCATTGATCTTCTTGTGCATGGACTGGTAAGAGATGTAATATATGGTTAATTCAAACTCTCAACTTCTCCATCTTCCTTAACCCATCACATTGCCTTCCAAAATATTCGAGGAAAAAGTTACCAAAACTGGTTTAGAGTGCCACCCAATGAAAGGCTGATGAGAAAATATCACTAGAGAATATAACTGTCTTGGCTGAAGAGCATGTTGCCAATTGCTTTTAAATTGTTGAATCCATTACAATGTAGTCACTGAAATTAAGAGTAAAGTACCTTTCCAACATAGATTGTCTTTTAATTTTCAAATATGGTCTTTCAAGTTTCAATAGCAAAATATTTGATAGATTTTGAAAAAATACACGTAGTAGATGAAATCAAATACGCTAAATAAAATAATATTAATTCATGAACAATATGATGGCTATTTTTCAAAATCTAAATTTGCATTACATTTATAATCAGGTTGTTATGGTTACTAGTGGTTGGCCCTTACATGCTGCCCATCTCTCTTCCTCGAATTGTCTCCCATCACCAACACAAGAAGCAACACACAACATCCTTCTTTGCTTAGAAATTGTCTTGCATCCATTCCCAAGTATTTGATGATCTTGACACCCTCTAGACTTTCTATAAATCACTCCACGACAAAAAACCAAATGTTCAAATGTTCAGACCTAAGTAACAAAAAACATCCTTCTTTGTTTAGAAATTGTCTTGTGTCCATTCCCAAGTATTTGATGATCTTCACACCCTCTAGACTTACTATAAATCACTCTAGAACAGAAACCAAATGTTCAGACCTAAGTAATAAATTGCAGCCTGTTAAAAGCCCTTTGTGTTCACTACACCAAAAATAAACAGTGCAATTCTTATTTGCGTGTCCTACAACTTAGTGATAATCAGGTTGTTATGGTTACGAGTGGTTGGCACCATACAAGCTTCCCAACACTCTTCCTCGAGTGGTCTCCCATCACCAATGCAAGACGTAGCACGGGGCATCCTCCTTTGTTTATAAATTGGATCACATTCATTCCCAAGTATATGATGCTCTTCACACTCCCTCGCCTTGCTACGAATAGCTCCATAAAAGACATCAACTGTGTATACAATTTTACGTAGGTGACTGAGCCTAATTTTATCTAGATAAACTTTGTTTTAAGGATAAGTGACATCATAACCTCAAGCGCATCTACTATGGCCCATGTACTATTCTGAAGCAGGTAAGAAAGTTTGTGTGAATTCATGCCATTTAGATTTTCCTTGCTAGCTTTGCCTCCACAATGTGGTTAATTTTAATCATCTCAAGCCCTATGAACCTCTTATTTTGGAAGAGGAAGTTCACATTTCCCATCCACCTAATAAAATTATGGATTTTCAGCAATTGTTGGAGGAAGACACACTACTAGACCTATTCTGACACAGGTAAGAAAGTTTGTGTGAATTCATGCCATTTAGATTTGCCTTGCTAGCTTTTCCTCCACAATGTGGTTAATGTTAATCATCTCAAGCCCTATGAACCTCTTATTTTGGAAGAGGAAGTTCACATTTCCCACCCACCTAATAAAATTATGGATTTTCAGCAATTGTTGGAGGAAGACACACTACTAGACCTGTGCACTTGCTCCACTTGTTAGCATTTGAGAAAGTGGGGTCATTTTTGCTAAAACAATGAAGAACTGATGTGCCACATCTGAAAATCATTTATAGCTATTCTTAATAGTTAGTTGTAGGATAATAAAGGCATGGTTCATCTTGAGCACTATGCATTTTCAATTTATATTATTTCTTAATTAAAGCTGACTTTGTCGAAACTAATCAAATTTGATAAGTAAAATCTTATAAAATGCATTTGCTCGGAAACATAAGATACGAATTTTTTGGGAATCAATATTCTTATGCATTTTATGTTTTTTTTCAAGTTTCTGTCTTCAACATTTGACTGTTATGGCTTATCAATCAGCCAACCATCTGATGGAGGGAGGCGGATTGAGGGGTCTAGCAATTTCCAAATGGGAAAGAGGTTAATATCACCTCTAGGTCTGCCAACATCTGCAGTGATTTGGGTCATCGAATCTAAGAGAACAAATTAATGACAAAGTATGCACCTACATAATGGATTTTTATATCATCGAATCTAAGAGAACAAATTAATGACAAAGTATGCACCTACATAATGGATTTTTATGTCATGATTCTTCTCCAATTTATGTCTTACGACATTTCCTTTGCAACATTTGGTGCAAATGCTAGTTAGGCCTATTTGGAGCTAGTCAATCATGACTAGTCATCTAGAAATCCCATCTAAATAAGGCAGTTTTGGGATTCCATGATATTGGTCATATTTCTTGGGATGAGGGTAGTGAATTCGACTTGGATAGATGGATTAGAGTAGATGGGTTTGTTAGAATGAATGTAGATCAGTTTGTTTCATGAGACTCCTTATTTAAGAGGCACAACTTTGATGGCTCATACATTGACTTATTATACTTTTATGCTGTGATACTTTTGGTTTGAAGAATTAATTTGAAGACTTGTACTATTCTCATTTTGCTGCTCAATGCTATGGATGTGTAATTGATTTAAGCTTTTGATATCACTTCTCAAGTGTGCAAGGCAAGGGTGGAGGGCCCCCATTCCAAGCTAAGTACACTTCATTGTTAACTAGTTTTATTTTCTGTAATTTGTTTAGTGTAGAACTGGGTTTCAAAGCTTTATTTCAGATTGCTTTATGATTCATGAATGGTATTTGATTGCTTTAGTTATTATCTGATTCATCACTTTATTGAGTTGAAGAAACACAAGTGTTCAAGTTGAGCATCTCTTCTGCTGAAATGATGAGTTACAACTAGTTTCTTTGATATGCATGCAAGTGGTTTTTATTATGATTTTGAGTATTGAGATGAATAACTTATGATGAAATACTTTATGTGTCCCTTAAGTTAAGAGCTTCTTTCATTAACAATTTATCTATCTCAAATTCTTGATTTTAATCTCTGATTCATTAAGTAATAGTTGAGGCAAAGGTGGACTTCTTGAGTCAAGAACCATCTTAATATTCTTCCTCTACTGTAAACAAGTTGAATTAGAGTTATAGGATGTATTTCTTTTGAATAAATTACCTTTTGAGGTTTGATCATATCTGATCTTCATACATAGTGAACTTGCCTCAAATCATAAACAGCCTAGATTGATAATAAATAATTGTGTTAGTTTAGGTACATAAATTAGCTCAACAAGTATTTCAGTAGAGATTGGCTTGAGGTGTAATAGTGAGAGTTTTTTCTTCTCCTAAAAAATTTGACACTTTTGATAGGAAGTCACGTATTTTTTGACATCAGAAAACAAGGTAGCCCACTAGAAACCAACTCTAAGGATTTTATCTACTGTAGTCTTCTAGTAAAGATGTCCTCCACAGTCACCTAAATGAAACTCTTGTAGAACTTTGTCAGCTTCTTCTTTTAATAACCAATTGAGAAGAATACCTTCATGGTCTCTCCAAAGCAAAACTTTCTCATATACAAAATATTAAGGATTTCATCTTTAAAAACCTGCTTTTAGTCCTTGATAATTCAGGAGGAGCTTGTAAATTTAGTAAAACATAAATAATATTGGCATACCATGGTGATTCAAGAAAGGCCTGGTTGATTAGTGGAGTCGCCATCTCCTCTTCATTATCTATTGCTGCAATAAAATTAATATCCATGAACTCACAGTTCGATTCAACCATGACTTTGGCTAAACCTTGGCCCTTGATTAACTTTGTAGGTTAATTTCTGTATCATACTCTAAGATAGTAGCAATCCACTTTCCTCTCTTTCCATCTCGACCATCCTAAGTTAGGATATCTTTTACTACTAAATTGGGAACATAGGTTACTATGTAGAATACAATATGTATACCTTAAAATCTTTAATGGCTTTGACCAAATCCAAGGCCTGTTTTTCCATTATATTGTATTTCAAAGGGGTATATCTCAGGGCTTTACTAAAGAAAGCAATGGGTTGTTCATAGCCTTGGTCATTTTTCTTTAATAGGACTGCAACTATTGTGTGCTTTGAAGCAAAGGGAAATAAAATGGAATCTCTACCAAATTTAGGACTGATTAGTAGAGGCGTTTTAGTTAAGGCTAGTTTAATATCTTCAAAGAATTTCTTAACCTCAATAGTCCAATTTATTGTGGATTCCTTTTCAATCATATTGTTAAGTTATCTAGTTAATTCTGCTAGTTTAGATATAAATCTTCTAAAAAAATTGATTTTTCCTAAGAAATCTTGTAATTCTCTAATGTTCCTGGGTGTCTTATTTGTAAGATGGCTTCTATTCTTGTAGGGTCTATTCTTATACCATCTTTCGAGATTATGTGACCTAATAACTTTCCTCCCTCTAACCCAAACAAGGACTTTTTGGGGTTCAAGGAGATTCCAAACTTCCTGCATTTAATAAACACTTGCCTTAGATGATCTAAATGTTGGTTATCAAACTTTGAAAACACAGTAATGTCATCTAGATATATCACAAGGAAATCACGAATTTCTTTAGCAAAGGCTATATCCATAACCCTCTGGAAAGTGGATCATGCGTTCATTAGCCCAAAAGGAATTTTCACATACATAAAAGTACCCTAAGGAGTAGTAAAGGCACTCTTGGGTTTGTCATAAGGATGAACTAAGATTTGATTATAATGAGAAAACCCATCCAACAATTAGATTCTAGTTGATCCAAATACTCTCTGTAAAATGTGATCCATCTTGGGGAGAGGGTAATTGTCTTTTAGCGATAATTTATTGAGGTTTCTGAGATCCGCACACAGTCTTATCTCACCTATTTTCTTTCTTGCTGGCACTGAGTTTTTGACCAAATCAGAAAATTGGATTGGTGCAATTATTTTAGCATCATACATCCTCTGAATTTATTTTTCTATCATAGGTACTAAGATAGGATTAATCCTTCTTAGTTTTTGTTTGAAATGATTTTGATTTTCTTTTATAGGAATTGTGTGCTAGATGATGTGGGTGTCATAGGATTTTAGGTCCTTGTAACTCCAAGAAAACATCCCTAGATTCCTTCAACAACTCAATGTATTTCACTTTTTCAGTTGGAGGTAATGACTTTGAAACTTTGATCATTTTTTGATTTTCATCAATGCCTATATTGCATTCCTCAGTGTCATATCTTAATGGTTCCATTTTAGGTTTCCTAGAAAGATCATTTGAATCAAATAAATCTTCTAGAGGGGTTAATCCCTTTCATAAGAATTAATGCTTTAGATTAATTACTCCAATTTCTTCATTGATCATTTCATCAATTTCCATTAGCTATAAGTTATCTACATCTTATTTGTTAAATTTAGTTGGATTAAGTCTATCTACTTTCTCATATTCTATCTTATTTATTTCTATATTATCCTTACTGTTAAGATCTATCGATGTATTAGTATCTATGTTATTATTTACAAATTCTTATTCTGGAAGTAAAAATATATTTATCTGTTTATCATTAGTAAATTTTTCCACTTCTTCAAATTATCTAGAATTGTAGGTTTCTGGCTAACATCAGTAGTGTAATGACAATTCAGTTGGAAAGGGTAATTTACAAGTGCTGGCAAACATTGTTAAACTGTGGGCTTGCATGTTATGTTTTCTGGGGATGACTGCAACCTTTGCTTGTAAAAAAGTATTAAGTATTTCTACAATAGTATCTCTATAGAAACTTAATATAGGGTCTTTAGTCATATCTATAGCATCAGTTTGTTTCACAATTAGTTCAGAGTCTACCATAATAGAGACTCTTTTAGCTCCTAGATTCCTAACTAACTTAAGACCTAAAATTAATGCTTCATATTCAACAATGTTATTCATACATTGAAATTAAGTCTATATGCATTTCCTTCTGTCTAATTGTTTTCCAAGTTATATATCCACACTCCTGCTCTTGCTCCTAACCTATTTACTCATCCATTGAACTCTAAGTGCCATAATATCTCATGATCATAATTTTCTCTATCACGTGGAACAAACTTTTCATCACTCACAATAATTAGACCTTCTTTTCCATTGAATAGCTCTGTAGTCCGATTAGTCTCATTTGGTCTAGAAACTGCAATTTCTTTTCGTTTTGTATCAATATTGTCTAAAAGTGTTTCTCGTGTTTGATCAGCATTATACAAAATAAAAGAGTCAATATCTAAGTGTATGGAGTAGATGGGAAATTTTTGAGGTCGATCCTGGCTACTTACATATATTTCATTAAGGTTTATCAACATAGTTTCTTAGTTTGTCCAAAAACAAAGATTGTTGCATAAGACATATCTAGTTGAAGAGATCCCTGAAGTTTGGCTCTTCATGACCTTGATAAAAACATGCCATACTTCAGTGGGATGTTAGCAACTACAATGTCGATAATAATGCTCTCGACAGAATATTAGACTAATATAACACATAGGTCTTTGATTAATCCTATACACTTTACCTGAGTTTAATCAAATGAGAATAAGTCTTTGTAGGGCCTTGTAATGTCTAGGTTCAATTTCTCCTTTACTGGTTTGGGCATTAAATTGTAAGAGGCTCCAGAATCCAACATTGCATTGTGCATAATCTTGTCATGGATACTAACGCTTACGTAAAAAGGTGGAACTCCTCCTTCTAATGGTTTTCCATTAACATCAGGACCAAATATAAGTTCTACTTTATCATCAAACAAGTTAACTAAATCTTCATTTTCAGCAATGTTTAAGGTCTGATTTATCTGTGATTTGTAAGGTTCATTCTTGATTAGTTCTATTAAAGAGACTGGAATCTTTAGCTTTGCTATCTCTGCTCCCAAATTTAAAGGCAAAGAGGATTTTTCTTATTGAAGGTTTTGATTTTTGGCAGCAAGGATTTGAGTAGGATTGTTTTCTTTTTCTTTATTAGGGATCGTTTTATGTGGTTTTTCAAGCAAAATTGAAGTGGATGGTTGATTAGTAGAAGGTTGATAAGAGGTTATATCTAAAATTGTGGGGCCAGAAGGATTTGGGTTTTGCCTAGGGAGAATTTGCAAGATTTTTGACACAGGGGATTATTTTACCTTATTGGGTTAATTTTGTGTAGTTTTATTTGTCTGGTCAAGAACATCTACATTTCTTTTGCTTCTCAGATTATATTTCTTGTGAACTTCGAAAATGGCATAGTCATATCCTTGTTTATAATCAAATGATTAACCATAATATACCTGTAATTACTGGAGGATATATAGTTCCTTCTCATCTTGGGTTAGAAAAACAATGCCTTCATCATTTAGTCCCATTAAGTTGATTTGTGCATCATGCTCTAGATTTTTTGGATTGGATGTTTCTAGATAATTGTCTTGAAACAAAGCCCATATGTTTTGATCTGGTCTATTTTTCCTTGTGTTTTGGTTATTTATGAAATTTGGGTTTCTAATTGGATGTTTTTGGTTGTTATACCATTGGGGTTTCATTTCCATGTTACCTATTCTTTCCGTTAGTGTTTCCATGTTTTTAGCCAAGTTATCTATTTCAAGACAAGATGGCGAAGTTTCTTCCTTAGCAGTTCTATTTCATTTCTAACTCTAGCCCTTTTAGCTAACAAATTAGCTTCTACACTAAAAGTTACACTTTGCATCTCTTCTAATGTTGGGGGATTTCTTTCCCTAAGTTGGTATGCTATATCGATATCAAAACCATCAAGAAACATTACTACGCGTAGGCAACGAGGGTTAGGTTAAATAGATTGCATATATATATATATATATATATATATAGAGATAAATATTATATCTATATATATATTATATATATATAATATATATATTATTGAATCTAGTGGAGTAATCTTGAACAGTTTTGTTAGGTCCTCTCTCAATATTCTCATATTGTGGAAGGATTTGGAAGAGATTCTTTTTAATTTTCCACCTATCAATAAACAACCTTTGCGAATTTTCTAGTTCTACTATGTGCTTGGCACGAAAGGCTTTAAACCACTTCTTGACATCCCGAGTCAAAGATTGGGAAAAAAGTCTCATCTAGACATCCGATTAGTCTAATTCATGTAGTTCAAAGAAGTAAGAAATCCTATTTACATGTTGTTGCGCAGCGTACTGACCAATAGCATCAAACAAGGGAATCTTACTCTAATAATCTATAGGCATAGCATGAAGTTGGGAAGGTAAAACAAGAGGAGCATATCTATTTTCCATTGTTATTGGTTCGGATTAGATAAGTTGTGGGGTTGATATGATTGGGATTAATGTAGTAATGGATGATATGATAGGTTGCTTAGACATTATATGGGTGTGTTGACCCATGGATAGGACAAATGACACGGCGGTTACTAGAGGACGGTATAAATGATTGGAAGGTGCAATCCATTTGGGACAATCACTAAAGCACATAACATAAATTTTAGAGTGAAGCAGAGCGAAAGGAATAAAACTAAATGATAGGCAGTGAGCAGGAAAAGTGAGGCTCGGTTGTTCGAGCCATAGGGTTGTGTTATAATCACTAGCCGACTTTGGGGTTTTCATAGTTAGGGTGAGGGGTAGAAAACTACATGATAGGAGAGCGAAGGGCGATAGGGTGGCAGAGTAACCAGTCAAGAAGAATAGTGAAGAAGGGTCAAAATGGGAGAATAGTGTGGAAAGGTCGCAAGCTATTACTCATCAATTGAGTGAGTCACGGACCATTATACAATAGACCAATAGGTTATGGGCCATTGTACAGTGAACAAAGGAGTCATGGTATTGTTACAGTAAACTACACGATAGTATGGGATGTGGGAAACATGTTTAGCATTCAAGTGGAAGGTTTCAAGTCAGTGCACATGGGAAACATTGTGCATGAATGCTATGAATTTGGAAGGTTTGTGCAGGCCATTTCGTCGGTTTCACAACATTGTAAAAGATTGTAATTTTGTAAAATATAATTAGAAAATTGTTTATTGAGTGGTCATACTTATTTTGGTAGTTTCCCCTCCCATTTTTGGTATGTGTGTACACTGATTATTAATGTGTTATTCCACTGCATAAAGAAGATCAATGATTGAAAATAATTGAAGTAGTTTTCATTGCCTAATAAGACCTAGAAGACAATTGTCTAATTGTGAAGTAGGTGTAGTTTATAAACTCTAGTAGTGGGAAGCAAATGAGTTAGGCAATTTCAAAATGTGCATGCTTGATTAGAGGACACAACTACCATATGGTTGTGATAGATGGTATAATAGATTGTCTTTTAGAAATGGGACTTTGACAAGTGAAGCAGGAATATGACAACAATGGTTGTAGTTGGTATTGGAGTTGGGTACTATGTAGTTGGTCGCAATGCGACATTAGGAATTTTTGTAGGGGCAAGGTAGCAAGTTAGGGATGAGCTAAATGATGAAGTGTATGGTCACGACTTGTTCACAGGAAAAGATGGTGACAGACAATTTAGAAGAACACCAGGTTACATGTGAATCTAGCGTGAGTCATGAGATAATTTTCATGAAACTTATGTTAGACCATATTGATGAAATCACTTCAGGGAGGGATGCATTGAAAGTTGAAAATGTTGAGTTGATAGATAAGTTCATGCAATAGGAGGAGGACCAGGAAAACCTCAAGACATGATATGAGTATCTTGAGTGGTAGTATGGGAAATATGTGAATGAAGTTAAGGACTATGAAGCTACAAAGGATCAAGGATTAGAGGAGATCATGAAGGTGAAGAAGAGTCTTGATGAGGCTCTCTATGAGATTGCAATCATGAAGAGGGAAGTTTGGGATGGACCAATTAGAGGGACTGCTCATATTAAAATCAAGGAACCTAATAATTATGATGGGGTGAGAAGCGAGAAGACACTTGGAAACTTTTTATGGGATATGCAGCAATACATGGAATGCTTGGGGCTTCCTAATGAAGATTCCAAGGTAAATGTAGTTTCTCGATTCATTACAAAGGATGCCAAAATGTGGTGGATGATGAAATAAGATCAAAATTCTCATGGAAATGTTGACTAAGTATCTACATGGGAAGAAATGGAGGAAGCATTGCAAACACATTTTAGCCCACAAGTTGATACTTGGGATCTAAGAAAAAACATCAAGTATACTTAAAAACAAGAATTTTATAGGCATATCAATAGGAGTTTTCGAGTGTGATCTTGGAGCTACCCTATATGGTGGAGAAAGACAAGGTATTCAGCTTCATCATTGGATTGAAGCCATATGCATGCAATGAGGTGAAGAGAAAAAATATTAAAACTCTCAAGGAGGCAATTTTCTCTAGTTGATATACTTGTAGATCATTATGATGAAGATACTAGAGAGAAGAAAAAGAAGTCCAAAAATCTGAAAGAGAAGTCTAAAAAGGAGGATAGTGAAAAAGTAGGTGGCAAACTGAAGGTCAAGAAACCTCTAAAATGTTAGTTGTGTGTGGGGGATCAAGTGGTGAAGGACTTTCCTTCAAGACTGGCAATGGAAAATCTTACTCAATCTGATGGGAATAAGAAGGAAGAAATAGCGATTGAGATGATGGAGATATTGGGTGTTGTAGTAGCATGAAGGTTTTCCCAAAGTGTGATGTGAGAGGAATAACTTGGAGTATGTGGATATGAAGATTGGGTAGGGAACATTGTTCACCATGATGAAAAATGGTGCATCCCATAACACCATTAGAGAGGAGGCAGCAAGGAAATTTAGTTTGAGACTTGTTGCAAGTCAAGCTTATCTCAAGCCAGGGAAGTCCACTGGATTAAGTTATTTGTACTACAGAAAATGTGGAGTTCCGCGTTGGTGAGTGGCTTGGGAAGGTGAGATTCATAGTTTAATGTCTGTATTAAACTGAAAGATATAAATAAAGAGAACTATTATGAAATTATCATGTATTTATTTCTTGTTAATGCATCTAATTATATTGTGTTTTTCATTTAATTTATAATGTTATTTAATGCATGAATATATGTGATTGTATTGGTTAATTGAACACAAGTAAGGATATCAATTTATGTGGTGCTAACTATTATTGATTAGTAAGATAAGTAAAACACATGAGATAACTTGGGAAGCTATACAATACATTGTAATAGGCACGCGAAAGTACCTATACCATGGGTTAGGGTTGCACAAAGGTCAATTGTACACCTTCGTAGATGTACTAAAGGGTGAAATAAAGGGTAGACTAACAGAACCCTAAGGCTTAGAGACTTGAGATCAAGTAGGGGCAAAGGGAATAACTAATATCATGACCATCTCACAATGCAGAAACTTGGTTCCAACATCCCCCCCATACTAATTCGGGTGAGACTTCAGTTCGCGCTATGCGGGTTGATGCTGAAAAGGTCCAGTAGTCTAGGGGTTTGATTGCGTAACTACTGCTTAAATTGGGTTAGGGCCCACAAACCAAACAAAGGGTACTATTGCAAGGACAGGAATCTGCACGAGATATGTGTGATGTCGTATCACTATAATCCAACTAGTAAAGAGATCAAAGACTGGTTTTATAGGAATATCCATGAATTCGTGACATAGGAGAACAAAAATCCATAGCTGACAAAGAATCAATGGGTAGAGATCTACTTATACAAGTGGACCGTGAAGCTAGAAGATAGCCAAGGAAGGTGGAGGCTTGATGCTCCTATTGTGTGGACCCTAGAGTTAGTGTAAATATTGGAAGCCTCTGACTATAAGATCTCCTGTGGTGTCGATCATTGGCTTGATCATATCATAGGGGGTTTGTGATAGAATTCATGGTCGATACCTCAATTAGTTACAGTGACATGGAGTCACTCCTTTTGTAAGGTCCATGAGGTAAGTACTGGAAGTCTTCAAATACTTGGATTCAAATGTTATTGTGCAAATAGGTGATGCAGCTACCTTGAAGTTTGGAGGTACATGAAGTGGAAATACTACCACCTCAACCATCACCACCATCACCACATGTGGTTTCGCCCACACCACCACCACCTCCATCACACTTTAACACGATAAATTCAATGAAGCTATCTTTGTTTAAGGGCTTGCTAAATGAGGACCCAAACGAGTTCTGTTTCATCATAAAATATGTATAGGAAGCTCAAGGAATCACAAATGACCACATGAAGAAGGAAATAATGTTTAGTGCTTTAAAGGACCCTCCGCTAACTTGGTACATCAATTCCTCTAACGATAACCCAAATGCTAGGTTGGTAGAGACCCAAACCACATTGAATAAAGAGCTTAGTAGGCCTAAATCTGAGGTGCAGTGGATTGTGGGGTTCAAGGAAGTCACAATGAAAGTAGGTGAGACATCATAGGAATTGGATGAGAGATTGAAGGTAAAATCCATGAAGCTAATATGAACTTAAGAGATGGACAACACCGTGAGTGGTTCGTGGCTTCACTCCTACCTCACCTAAGGGTTGCACTATCGCAATAGAAGATTATGACTCAGGCATAGGCCTTGGAGATTGCAATAGGACTACTTGAAACACTGATGCAAGATCGAAATCTGGTTGTTCAGCAGATCCATGCGCAATTACAAAATCTTTTCCTCAAAATGTAAAGTTTGAAGCAGGACAAAATAGTTCGACCGGAGGCATGTGAAGATTTATGGTGCCTGAAATGTAAAGTTTAGGGGCATGAAAAATACCACTACCGAGTCTTTGCAAACTATATTGTAGGAGGAGGATCGATGCCTTTGATGCTGGAAGCCTAAGAAGCACTAAGCGCAGGGCTTGTGTTGTGGTTTGCTATATGTCAGGTAGCAAGGAAACATATGACTGATAATTATCATTTGCTGTAGAAGTTTGTACAAGCACTATAACAACTATTCTACAACTTCTATAGGTAAGTAGGGCACGATCACCACAATTGCCGATGTTATGAATTGATGATGGAGAGAACACGTGCCTATAGATTTCACGAAGAAATGCGACCTCCTGAGCATATCGTTCGAATGGTGGGAATAGGCTTTGTGGGGTGCAGACGAGGCTGAGGTGGAGTATGACCTAGCAGAGCTCGAGGACAGTTGATCTGTTACAATTATGGAGGACCACGACACTAAGCCCGTGAATGCACTAACCCAACATGTTAGTCATGAAAATATTGTATTTAGTTTTATCATGAGACGGAGGAATATCCTACACTGATAGTGAGGATACATGACAAAGGTTGCTACCACAACAACTGACTCAGAACCTTCAAATGATGAGGATTGAGCCTCGCGAAGGGGATCCAAATGTGAATATAGTGCTCCTAAGTGGACTTGCAACGAGCGAAGATAAGGGGAAACAACCTGAAGATAACGCATGGGTTCGCAAAGCTCCAACGAAGGAGGTTGAATTTGATTGGGAGCATGCATGTGAAACGTTCATGGATGAAAAGAAGAGCTTGACTGAGGAATCTACCTTAGGGAGCTGGGATAAGCCTGTTCAAGAAATGGACACTTTTATGCTTAGAACCTTTCTAGAGACTTGCATGAAGCTGTTATGCGATAGCAAGGCTACTATGGGGTTACAGGAACTTATAAATAGATTTGCTAGAAACACTTTGGGTGAACCACATGTGATATGGAGCATTGGTAAGAGTAAAGAAAGCATAGGACATGACATGAGACTGACTGCACAAATAGGAGGATATGAAATGGATGAAGTTATTCTAGATCTCGGGTTAGACACGAAGGATTTTCCGAAGTAGAATTGGGAGCGAATGTGGGGGCCCATGCTGTAGTGGTCTCTGATTCAGTTAACGATGGAAAATCAACAAAATATCATCCCCGTGGGATAGCTGCAAGGAGTAATAGTAGATATTGAAGGCGCGAGCACATTAGCTGATTTTGAGGTAATAGAAATTGTGGATGACAACAACCCCACACTCGTTGGCATTGATTGTGCTATTGACATGAATGGGGTAATCAACCTAAAGAAGTGAAAGATGATATTTTTAAAGAAATCACTTCATGTAATAGTACCACTAGATCTTGTCGAAGGATTGTGCTATACTGAACCAATCTGTGATTACGAAAGACATGATGATTTGGACTACATATATAAGATAATGATGTGAGACCAAGATTGGTTGAATTTGACAATGGATGGATGAATTACATGGGATCACTAGAGTTCCTACAACTTAGACTTGGACGAATAATTAGAGTGCTAGAAGAATCAACTACATGAAGTAAGCATGCTGAGCTATAAAATGATGACCCGGTCACTGCATTGTGTGTCGTTAGAGGTAAGAAATCTGCCTGCTTATGGTGGCTTGAATGATGTGGATGTGTTTTTGGATGCATTTGAGAAGGAAGTACTAGTGAAGAAACTCTTCTAGGATTTTGATTGGTCACTGCGCGCTACGCTCGTGAGATGTTGGGATACACGCAAGGGTAGTTTTAATGATTGGCACAAATGTAGGAGGATGATAAGAACATGCTTTTGGAAGAAGAAGGTATGAGTGACGGCTAAGTTTGAAGGAAAGGATAATCTGTGTGCACTCTTGGCCAAATGGAATAAGACGTATGGAGCGAAGCCCAAACTTGAATGGGTGCACTTGTTCTGTCACACCCTAGATGTCATCACGATGAACTCATACTTGGAGATAGAGCTCCACCATGGCACAGGTGAATGGGATATTATGCACAAAGAATTCATAATGACATTTAGCTTCGAAGACAGGCTTTACTGTATTGAAGAAGTGCTACAAGAAGTTAGAGCATAGTTCTTTAGGATACCATAGGATCCTTTGGATCTAATTCAACTCGATTGGACTAATCACGTGAGCCATGTGATGGAATGATATAATGTGACTACTCAAGAAGAAGATGAGGACCCATGAAAGATTAATATTCCTAAAACCAGGGGTCACTGCGAGAGTGAGGGACCAACGATCGAGAATCCTAATATAACTGCACCGCTAAAGACTAAATGAATAAATATTGGTACGTAGGTGGAGCCAAAATTTGCAAATGTTGGAGATTTATAGGATGGTGCAACAATATATAAGGTTGCCGAATTGCTCTGTGAATACCAGGATTTGTTCCCTACCAATTTTGCAGAGTTAACGGAGATAATAGGTGACCAGGGTGTTATGAATATCATGTTAAAACCCGATGTGAACTTGGTTAAGCAAAGACCTTACCATCTCAATCCAAAGTATAAGGAGAAGGTCTGCTTAGAGTTAGATACGATGCTCATGGTAGGCATCATTGGGCCCATAGAAGAATCTGATTAGCTAAGATGAATGGTGGTATAGGAAAGGTAGATGAATGATGATATAAGGAAATGCGTAGATCTCAGGAAGTTTAATGACACTTGCATGCATGATCCTTTCCTAACTCCATTCACTAGGGAGGTATTGGATAACGTAGGTGGCCAGGAAGCATACTCCTTCACTGATCGTTTTTATGGGTACCACCAGATCAAAATCATGCCTGAAGATAGAAGAAATATGACCTTTGCGATTAAATGGGGATGTTTTCAGTACATTGTATATCCTTTCAGATTAAAGAATGTGCCTATGATTTTTTCACACGTAGTCATTGTTACATTCAAAGACTTCATTCATACGTTTTTGGAGTTGTGCTTTGATGACAAGACTATGTTTTGTTTGGTAAAACACCATGTGGCGAACTTGTGCTTAATGCTAGATACTTGTCGAAGGTACCATATTGCACTCAATTTGAAGAAATGTTTGTTTTATGTTCCTTTTGGGACTCTATTGAGTCATGTGGTTTGTAGACAGGGACTGATCATAGATCCCGCAAAGATCACAATGATACTTAATTTAAAGGCACTGAGCAGTCTGAAATAGTTACGCCCAACCTTGGGACATACTGGGTACTACAGGAAGTTTATCAAGGCCTATGCCAAGATTATCATGCCAATGGAGAAGTTGTTGAAAAAGGATGTGACATTCTATTGGAACTAGGTCTATCAGAAAAGCTTGGATGTATTGTAAGAAAAAATGGTCACCGCGCCAATTTTAGTTTGCCTAGATTGGAAGAAGGAGTTTCATGTACATGTAGACGCATCATGTATAGCACTGGGAGTAGTACTAACACAGGCTGACGGAGGAGAATTGGACCATCCCAGAGCATTCACATGTAGGAGGTTATCCAAGGCCAAGAATAAAGATTCCACCCTGGAGCACAAAGGATTAGCCATGATATACATGCTCCAAATGTTTAGATAGTATTTGTTGGGTGGACATTTTAAGATGTATACGAATCATTCTACATTGAAATACCTGGTCAATAAGCCTTTGTTGGGGGGTAGAACATGTAGCTGGTTTTTATTGTTCCAAGAGTATGATTTTGAAGTTCTCATGAAGCCCAGACAATTAAACACAAGACCAGATCATCTGTCGCACATCGAAAGGGGGGAAGAGCCCACTAATTTGGAGGACGGATTGCCTAATGCCCAACTATTTGTAGTGTGCGCCATGGATGGTCATTTTGAAGACATCAAACACATCCTAACAACATGAAATGCCCTAGAAGGCTATGCCACCCACCATAAAAAGGATTTAGTGGTGCACGTGGCAGACTTTTCTATCATTGCGGGAAATCTGTACAAAATGGGGTCTCATGAAGTATTATGACGATATGTATCAAAGCTCGAAAGAAGAAATATCCTCAGAGACACTCATGGGGGCACTGCCAGAGGCAGTTATGCAGGAAGGGATGCCATACAAAAGATCCTAGGTGCAGCGCTATGGTGGCCAACCATCCATCAGGATTCAAAAGCCTACTACATGGCATGCGACATGTGTCAATGGACTAGGACACCATCGTGGAGAGATGAGCTACCTCTGAACCCATAGATGACGCTACAACCTTTCGAGAAATGGGAAATAGATTTTATGGGACCCATTCATCACCAAGGGAAGAAGACTGGAGCACGGTATGTTATCACTGTGACTAAGTATTTGACTCAATTGACAGAGGCACATACTATGCAGGACTACATAGGCACGATAACTTCAAATTTTCTCTTTGAGTATGTACTAACGTGATTTGGTTGTCCAAATATTTTGATCAGTGATCATGGTACGCACTTTCTGAAGGAAACGATAAACACGCTAACAAAGAAATTTGAGTTATATCACCTAAAAAGTATGGCTTCTCAACCACAGGCTAATGATATAGTGCAATCATTCAATAAGGCACTAGAGAACCCACGGACCAAGGTTTTCAATGCTCATCGAAGTGACTGGGACCTATGCATACCTGTCGTGCTATGGGTCTATCAGACGACATGCAAAAAGTTGACTAGACAGACACCCTTTAGGACTATATATGTTGTTGAAGCATTGATGCCCATGGAATACATTGTGCCTAGTCTGCACATAACAACACTCATGGGTATGAAAAATCTTGAAGCCCTGAAAGAGAGGCTTGCGCAACTTGCTAAGCTTCAAGAATAAAGATTTCTAGCTGGATTTTACCGACAGGTCCAAAATCATTACAAAAAAGCATGGAATGATCGGCACATTAAGGTGGGAAGCTTTAAGGTAAATGATCTATTTTTGTTTTATGACAACAAGTTTAATAAATTTTTAGGAAAATTCAGAATGCACTAGCGAGGGCCCTATGTCATTAAGGAGATTGCTGATCTTGGAGCCGTTCAGTTGGCTAAATTGAATGGAGATCCCTTCTGAGGAAAGGTGAATGACAGCTGATTGAAGCCATACACCAGGGATCCAGCCAAGTGACTATATGAAGGGAACATAATCTTAGCACTCCATGCAACTAAAAAGAGAATCAAGACTATAAACTACACTGCTTGAGTTGGGGAATTGCGTGATAGGAGGATTGTGCGGAATGAGGAGATGCCCCTGGGTTTGTGACAGTGCAAAGTGAGATTTGCTACGTGGGGAGAAATTTTGCAGGTCAGCTAGAAAGTGACCGTCCAATACATTGTTCATGATTTGATGATAAGAATGCAACCAAATCGAGCAGGCAACCAACATTTAAGACAAAATTTAAGTGTAAGATCCTTGGAAATCTATACCCAATTTGACGTTAATGAATCGAATGTGGGGGGAATGGTTGGATTTAAATTCAAAATGGCCTATAAATTACCAGGTCGAGGCCCAATAAAAAAGACTTGGAATTTCGAACATTGAGTTGATGAGCTCGCAAACATGCATGATCCAAACATTCTTCGAAGAATTGCTTGACTACCTAGAGTTTGATCTATTTCTAGAGTCTAGCCGCAATTTCGTCTATGGTTTTATCCCAAGATACAAAGCTATAGATGCTAATGTAGTGACAACTGAAGGGGCTATTCCGGAGGTTGTTATGGAGGTAGAGAGAGTTGCATAGGTAATAGTCGAAGTTCCCAAGTCACCATGGATGCCTAGACCGAAGCCTACCCTGACTGAGGAGAACTCAAAGGATAAGAGTGGCATGTAGGCTGCGATACCCATGCATACATTTCCCAGAAGAAACCCACCGAACGACAAGCCCACCACACAGGAAAAAGGAAAAACTATTAACTTGGAGCCGAAGTGTTGGGTCCCTATAATACTAGTGATTACCCTATTACTATTGTAGTGGTACCCCTTCTTAATATTGTTGTGCCCCTATTTTCCCCATATTGTTATTACTGTGCCCCATAGAATCCCTTTATTGTTATTTTTGTGGCTTTATATTATTATTGTTAGGTCGGCTGGGTTATATTCTGACTCCTTAGACTCATATATATAGAAATGAGGTTTTATCATTTAAATCATCCAAGAATTGTTCATTTATGTAATGTAAACGAGGTTGCCCCCTCCAAGAGGCTGAATTCTAAGGCGTTGATCTATCTTTTCTATCTTTTCTTGAGCTGGTTTCATAAC
>APFE031226628.1:6652-25445 GCA_000404065.3 Pinus taeda
TCCAATCAAAGGAAAGTATTTACACAAAGCTATTTATGAGAAGGAAATGTTGGCAATACTACATGCACTTAAGAAATGGTGACCTTACCTAATGGGAAGACACTTCAAGGTAACAATGGATCATGATAGTCTTAAATACTTTTTAGAAAAAATATTATCTTCAGAAGAGTAGGAAGAATGGGTCACAAATATGTTGGGTTATGACTTAGAAATCATCTACAACCATCTACATAAAAAGCAAGCAAAATGTTGTTGTAGATGCACTCTCAAGAAAGGATGAGGATGTGGAAGCATTTCTTTGTGTCATTTCTACTATCCAACCAGATTGGATAAACGAAGCAAGGGATGAATGGAATAATGATGAGGAAGTGTGGGAACTCATTCAAAAGTTGTAGAAAGATCCAAGTAAATCTGATACATTTAGATGGAAAAATGATTCGTTATGGTACGAAGATCGCTTATACCTTTGTAAGAATTCCCAACTCAAAAAAAATATTCTTCTAGAATTGCACAACTGTCCCTTAGGAGGGCATTCAGGATTTTTAAAAACTTACCACAGAGTTAAGAAGGAATTTTTTTGGGATGGCCTTAAATATGATATTTAAAATTTTGTGGCAGAATGTTTGGTTTGCCAACAAAATAAAGTTGAGACAATTAAGAACCAAGGTCTATTACAACCTTTATCCATTCCAAGTCAAAGTTGGGAGGAGGTTTCAATGGATTTTATCATAAGTTTACCCATGTCCGAAGGAAAGAGTGTCATCACAATGGTGGTTGATAGACTTACCAAGTATGCACACTTTTGTGCATTATCTCATTCATTTAAATCCAATATAGTTGCTATTGCATTTATGTAAACAATTCAAAAGCTACATGGAAACCCAAATATTATTTTAAGAAACATAGGTCCTATTTTCACTAGAAATTTTTGGACAAAATTATTTTCTTGTCTCGGTACTCAGTTAGCTCATAGCTTATCTTATCATCCTCAATCTAATGGGAAAATTGAGATAGTGAACCACTGTTTGGAAGGATATCTTCGTTGCTTTGTATCTGATAAACGAACACAATGGGTCAAATGGTTACCTTTGACTGAATGGTGGTGTAACACTTCCTTCCATACTACAAAAAAAATGACCCCATTTATGGCACTTTATGAATATCATCAACCGTTCATCACATCATATTTAAGAGAAAATCCTAAGGTTCAAGTAGTGGAAGATCACATCAAGCATAAAAAAAAAGGTTCTCCAACTCTTAAAGGATAACCTAACTTTTGCGCAAAATAGAATGAAACAATAGGCAGATCAAAATTGCAATGAAAGAAGTTTTGATGTAGGTGACTTGATATTTCTATGACTACAACCATACAAACAAATTTCCCTCAAGCAAGCTAAGAAGGATAATAAATTATCACCAAATTATTATGGTCCGTACAAGGTGTTGGAAAATATTGGTACTATGGAATACACATTGGAACTTCCTGCATCTTCCCGAGTGCACCTAGTTTTACATGTTTTATGCTTAAAGAAGGTTATAGGTGACAATCTCCTAGTTTAAACAATATTGCCAAAACTTGATGAGGAAGGAAAAATCATATTGGAACCTGAAGCAGTCACTGAAACAAGAACTCGACAACTACAAAATCGATCAATTTCAGAGTATCTCATCAAGTGGAAGAACTTACCACTGAATATTCCACACGGGAGGATGAAAATTTTATACAGAAGCATCCAAAACTACTCAAGCATTGAGGACAACACTTTTTTGAAGGAGAGGGACATGTTAGGTCCTTTTAATACTAGTTTATTCCCTTATTATTATTTTCATTGTAGCCCCTTATTATTATTGTTGTGCCCATGTTGTCCCCATATTGTTATTATTGTGCCCCATAAAAGCCCATTATTGTTATTGTTGTGCTCTTACATTATTATTGTTATGTTGGCTCTGATTATATTGTGACCCCTTAGACTCCTATATATAGAAAGGAGGTCATGTCATTTCTATCATCCAAGATTGGTTCATTTGTGTAATGCAAAGGAGGTTTCCCACTCGAAGAGGCTGATTTTGAAGTCGTTTATCTATCTTTTCTTCTATTTTGTGAGCTGGTTTCATAACAAAGGATATCTTTCTCTTACTCTTCATAGGTAATGCTTTTAAAACCTTGAGTCTTGAATTTAAATCTACACGTGTGCATAGGCTCCAGTATTCAATTCCGATTTAGAAGAGGATTTCATTGTTCAACATTTCTTTATCTCTTCGAGTATATAACATGGGTTCTAGTTTCTCAACACTTTTAATTGTTGTTACCAGGTTTATATGAGATGTCTGCATGGTGTCCCCTTTAGATGCGATATGACACGATCTACACTTTCATATTCTTCTTATTCTCATGATAGCTTGGGCATGACAATGGGGTTTTAAAAAAAGGTCAATAGAATTTATAAGGGACAAGGTCCTCTTCCCCTCCTACTATATATTTCATGAGGAACATGTAAATTATTTCAATGGCCTTCCATGGTCGTTTACTGGCTTTTCCTAGAGACATAATACTTGTATGGTGTTGTCTTTATATCTAAAGGTATGAAACCCAACAAACATTAGGGTTTCTAGGAATGAACATGTATGTTAATCCAGTTTGGTATATTTCAATATATTCAGGTGGAAATAATTTGCAAATTATTTCAATTTCAATACACTCATATCTTTCAATGCTTCGCTTTGAGTGTTTAAATTGAGAATACACAAATTATTTAATTGTTTCAGTAGTTTTTATCAAGGTTCGATTGTGATTTTCATTGAGAAATTGGCATTACAAGGTATGATCTATTGCATATACTTGACTGGCTTTTTGTTGTAGACATGTGGGAGTATTGTTATTGTTTTGGGAATTGGGCACTTGTTATCCATCAAAATTTTCCATCTAGGCCTAGCCACAAGGCGAGAGACCTCTCATAGCCTAGGCTTCAAGCAATTATAGGGCTAATTATTTTCATATGTCAATTCTGGGCTAACCGTTTGTGATTGCAGGTATAGCTTAAGGATTTCCCACCTTGTTTATGGTATATATGTTATGGTTTGGGCTTTCATTTTGGTATATTAGACTTTGAGGCTAAGTCGTAGGCCTTCAAGGCATTGTTTCTCCCATCCATAACCTATTTGTGACAATCACATATTGCAGATCTAAAGATCACTTGTTGTAGGCCTTTTGTGCTATACAACAACCCCCCCCATTTCAAATTTTTCTTAATCTTATTCCAAGTTGCTAGATAGGAAATAGGGTCCCTTTAATTTGTAAAAAGCAAATAAAACCTTTACATAGAAATAAATTTCTTTATTTCTTGTTTTTTTAATAAAAAGTGATTCAAAAAACCCTCTAAAAAATCAAGCATTCCAAATCTCATTCGCTTAAGGTTAAGGTACATTCAATCTGAATAATCATGTTGTGATGCGATAGTCTCGGTCATAGAGCTTCTTAAAACAATGCATTGATAAGCATGCAATGCGATAAAACTATCACATATCACATATCGTCGATTCTAATAGATATGTTTTAATGTTCCATTGAAACTTTTTGATGTGATATGATTCTTGCATTTCGCATACCGCTGAAAACCAAAGGAAGCTATCCCTGAAAACTTGCAATGTGATATACATTGATTGCATATCGCAACCCTAGTCGAAACAAGTAATACTCACCTCGAGGACGCACGATGCGATGCTAAAATATAATAAAGTGGTTCACTAATAATAGAAGGAAAACATGATTCGGGCGTGTTAAATAATGAATTTCCCAACTCTATATGCCAGGTCATCACTTATCGCAATCGCAGAAATTCAAAAGACTCTTGGAACATGGCACCTATAACTCCCGACTTGCGATATGCGATTGCTCTTTACATATTAAAATAATATATTTTAATCGTTCATCGTAAAACTGGAATGTTTATGGCGCACATTCTAATAAGACCTTTGGAAATCTGTGATGCGATCTATTCATTGAGCATTAAAGTTTCACATCGTTGGTTACGGCAAAGCATTAAAAAACAATTATAACTATGGTCCTTTCAAGATTTCGTCCTTCGTATTAATATTAAGTTATAATACAAAATCTTTCGCATCAAATGCTCCTGTTACGATTTTCATCTGTACTTCTTTCAATATTATCTTTACAAGCATTTAGTTGCTCTCAAAGTTTTAGCCTATTATTATCCTTTGTTTCATTTTTCGCAGTTTGAATCTGGAAGTATGCAGCCATCCAAAATGTCAAAGAAAACTCGAAAGATGAAAGTTTCCATTGCAGTAGTGGAAGGACCGGAAAAAACTGTGTTGATCTCGGATATGACATGTCAAGACTATGGGAAAATTTCATGGGAAGGCATATACGATATGTTAGAAATGGAAAAGCCAAAGATAACTGAAGGACATGCAATAGCCGATGGACCTGTAGAGTCAGAAAACACCCTTGGTGATTTAGTCGACTCTTTTCTCCATCGAATAGCGGCTCACCCAAAGATTTTTCCATACAATGAAATGGTAAAATGGGTAATTGAAAACATCAATACAACAAACAGGACGCTCTTCACAGCTGACAGGAGAATGTTTGGATCCTTCAAGCCTAAATACTTGAAGAAAATGTATCATTTCCCAGAGCCTCAGAAGTACTATGATAAATCATTACTGGAAGCTTTCTCGCAAGAAAATCAAATAGAGTCAAACCCCATCAAACAATGGAGGCACTTCCTTAATAAACACAAGCATGAATCATCCGTTATGTATTCTGTGGACTCCCTAGCGTCCCCATATTATTATGCTACTGCAATGATGTGTAGACTATTTGGAAGCTCTAATTTTGCTAAGTTTTCCATTGAAATGGTTCCATTAATAGAAGCAACACTGAACTCTTTTGTGATGGATTGGGCTAGTATCCTATCAGATAAACTGGCCATCCAAATACTTGATTATAGGAAAAATAGGTTTGTTACCACCTGAGTTGTTCCCCCATTCTATATGAGTGCCTATATAGTCGATGCCATTTGTTTCAATTCTCATTTTCCCATAATGGGATGGAAGTGGACTATCCAGGACCCAACCCCTATCCATGTTTACTATAAATACCTGTGGAAGACCCAATACAAGAAGCATTTCTACAAAATTTGTCATGGCTTCATCCTACCCATTCATGAGGCCATTTTTAATAGACCAGCTCCTCGACTATCCGAGGAGGCTAGTATTGATTTAACTTCAATTGGAAGTTGGTTTGGGGAAGAAATGTTCACATACATTAGTGTTTTTGGTAGCATCACCGACCCGCATGTCCTTCCTCTATATGTCCCAGATAAACTATTGGCCAAGGAAATAGCCTGTCAGACAGTTGAAAAAGGACTTACTAAAACTCTCAAAGAAGCCAAGAAACAGTTATGGCCTACCTTTCCTGTTCGTTGCAGCATATATTCATTGCACGACTATGAACATGCCCAAATTGAAGCTGAGAAAATGAGGGTTTTGAACCTAGCTGTTATTCCCAAAAGAGAGTATGACCCAAATAAAGTTGCTTATAATTTTACTACTCAAGTAAAGGTTAAACAATTTGTCCATGAGAAAGATGAATTCGATGACTTATTTACATCAGTAGAGACATTCACACAAGTAGGTCAACTAGCAAGACTCAAGTTGGAACTAGCAAAAATGGACCAATTCATCCAATACAGGATGCAAAGACTTCAGACAGTACCACTGGACCTATTGAATATTGCACCGGCCATCCAGCAAACAGAGCAAAGCATAGAGCAGGATATAGAGAAAACTTCTAGTGCAGCTGAGACAAGCGAGAAAGCAAGTGAATAGTTGGACACATATGTTCACATTGATTTGATATTGATCAAAGAATGGGAACAGTTTGATCAACAAATCAAAGGTCAAAGTGATACCCAAAATGTTATCGCAACGAGATTCCCCTTAAGAAAACAACCCATGATTCATGATCCCGTGATTAAAACATCATCCAGCAAGGACTAGACTCTAAAAGAAATTAAGGTAATCCCTGAGTATCCTTCATCAGAGATTACACTGAGCATAGAGGAAATTCCACCACTGGATGTGTTTTATAGCCCTAAACACAGAGCTATAGTCAAAAGGCAAAGGGAAAAGAGAAAGATAGACCAAGCATCAACAACATTTTCTCAAGATGAATCCATGAATGTCATCTGGAAAGACTCTGAGGTCAACCCCTCTAAGGACTTGACCAAATTATCTTAGTTTGCAGGAGCATATACAACTGCCACAATTGATAAAACAACCGAAGTTAATCAATTGATGAAGGAAAAAGATCAAAAGATTAAACAACTTGAAGAATAGTTAAGGGAAGAAAAACAAAGGATTGATTAGCAGGCTATGGAAAGACAACAAAAGCTATCTTAGGAGTTCGAACAGCTAAAAATGGCACACCATGAAGAAATAAAATCTAAGGTCAAGCAAATAAAGCAGCTACAACTCTCAATGGAGCGATTCAAAGAAAATCCCAAAGTTGAAGAGTTTATAAAGGAAACCTTAGAAATAAATAATTTCTTATCTCAACAACTAACCCAACTCTACTAAAAGATATCTCTCATTCATCCACTATGTATCAAAACTAGCACATCGATAGATCAAGCGGTCAATTCTAGGTTGGAATTCGAAGATGCAGATGACAAAATTACAGATTACATCTCTTGGCAAAACACATGAAAAGGAAGGGCTACTAAATTTACAGTAATTGAAGAATCTCATAAAGAGATATTATTTTCAGAATGGGAGACACAACTGATCAAAGCATAAAGAGCAACTTGAAGGGCTAGGGATGTGAGGAATAATATCATTGTGCTGATAAATGATAACTTACACAGTGCCAATTTAGTTTTTGAGTGTTCCTTAGAAAACCTTCCAAAAGCAAAAGTGTTGGAAAAACAATGGAAGCAAGATTTGAATACCAAAGAGGAGCAAATCAAAAAATTAAAGAGCCTCAATTGGGAAGCACATTGGTTCAATTTAGTCAAACTGCATAGCCAACAAATGATAATCAAATGTCTTGTTGATGCAACCGAGCAAATGATGCCAGAACTCTCGAATGCAGTGTACACAGGTCAATTACATGCTAGGATGAGTCATCCACCAGAAATCCAAACTATCCTCGAGATTTGTCAGTTGAAGCCGTAGGAGGAATGTTAGTTGCAATGCATCTTTTCAAAAGTTATCGCAATTCTATTTTAAACATGAAATCCCATATTTTGGGAAAGGATTTTCCAACCGCTTGAAGTACTTTTTATGAACAATTTGTTATTATTTCTACTATAAAGATCCTTTCATGTCATTTTAGAAAGGGTCCTGAAATTGTATTAAAATTAGATTGAAGAAGATAACATTTCTGCACTTCTTAATTTACTTTTGTAGAAGATAGGGATCAAGGTTCAAAGTTGTTGTAAAGGGATTTAAATAGGACTTGCATTTCTTTATCTTTTTGAAGCTGTCAGAATAAGAAGAGCGAAACGGATTGTTACTTTCATAAGAGGATTCAAATACATATGGTACTTTTATCAATGTCTTTTTGTTTCATGTTATGCAATTAAACAAAATTTTGTTTCGATATTGTTGTTATATATGAATTTTCATACAATTATGCATTATATCACTTTTGAGTAAGTTGGAATTGATATTATTAAACACATATGCTGACAATTGATGTTATTATGATATGTGATATGTTTTATATCACTTTGTTTAAAAGTGATCATCATTTATGCTTAACCTTTCTATAGCCAATTTTTTGATCTTCATTAGCATTTGATTACTAGAAATCATTATAAATCACATTGATATTGGAATACCCGAGTTATATATATTATAGATCTATTTGTATATTTTCATAAGTTTATTGTCCAAACCATCTATCATGTTGTTATATATCTCAAACACCAATTCATCAAAACACATTCTATTGGGAAACTGGTCCCATACTATCTAGTCGGAGCCACGATACCAAATGGAAAAGGAACTGAATTAAGGGCCGGCCAGGTGGTTATCCCCAATGTTGGTGCAACGATTTTAGACGCATCAACATTTTTGGCGCTAGAAGGAGGGAATTACTATGAATGGCAAGTAAATCTAAATCTACAGGCCATTCTAAGAGTAAAACTTCCTCACCATCACCTCCAACTTCTCGTTCACATTCCAAATCTCCTATGCGCAACCGAGAAGCTGGAAAGAAAAATACAGAACCCACTGCTGAAATCCTAAGCAAGCCAGACAATTCTTCTTCTGAACCTTGTGAAGTAGAATCTTTGATTTACAAACTGCAAGGGATTTCAATATCTCAAGAAAAGTCTGAGTTATCCCAAGGTAGTATCACTTCTCAATATATTATATCGCAGTTGCTAACTAGAGAAAAGAGTGAAAAACTTGGAATCCCACCAGTTGAATTCCCTCTACCAAGTCATAAAAGGGCTAGGAAGACTCCATTAGAATCTAGTAGCGAGGTTCTTTCATCATCATCATCCATTCCATCCATATCATTGCAAGGTCACACACCCGCTTCCCAACTCTAGATCGTGATTTACACATGTAGAGGAGCTACACCATCCTCTACCAAATCACCTTCGACGACTACTTCACTCTCTTCTACTAATATCCCAACAATGGCACATAATCAACCTCAGCCAAAGCCATGGACCAACCCAAGGGCTGTTAGAATGGTTAGACCTTTGTCCTAATTGCTAGCACATCTAGAAAAATGGTTACCTAAATTTAACCAAAATAATTTCATGTTGTCAATTAATTTGAATGGATTAAGGGAAGAAGACACAGTTGTAATATTATTCCCATATACTCTACAAGGAGCAGCTAGATCATGGTACTTTTCATTACCATCAGGCTCAATTAATAGCTAGGATGCTTTTCAAGAGTAATTTTTAACTAAATTTGGAGATGCTAGGTCTATGACAACTTTGATAAATGACCTCTCCAATTTGGAAGACGAATCAAAAGAACCCATTAAGGACTTCAACTCATGTTTCAATAAGTTATTGAATAAAATACCTGTAGCATCCAAGCCTAGTGAGGAGGTCCGAAATGAATGGTACATTTATGCTCTACCTTCAAACACAACGATATTTGTTGATAGAGTTGCTAAATCGATGTTAGCAGAAAATATGAAAGAAGCAATAGTTGTTGAACAACATATCTTGGCCTTAGAAAAGAAAAACAAATTAGAGGAAATAAAATCCAAGAAAGTAACTTTTAGAGATGAATCAAAGAAGAAAGTAACCAAATATCCAAATGACATGGAAGGCCTACTAAAAGTTCTTAAAACTATGTCCAATGAAATGGTAGAAATTAAAAAGCAGGGAGCTAAAACTTCATCAAAAAAACCATTTAGAAATTTTAAAATAAATCAGCCAACTGATCCTAAACCACCAAATTCTATATCAATTGCAGAATCTAATTTAGATGAATAAGAAGAAGAAGATACAAATTTATCAGCTGAAGAAACATAGGAAGAAGAAACAGTTGAATGTCATGGAATGTGGGACTTTATTCTACCCAACTCAGATAATGAAAGTGAACAGGAAGCCCTACCAGTAAACACCAGGAGTCAGATTATCATAGAACCTAATCAGTGAAATCAAAAGAAGAAAAACTCAAATCCTGTTACTAAAAAGAAAGCTCCCGCAAAGAAAACTCCAATTTCATCTCCCCAAACAAAACCTTCTTCATCCAATCCTCCATCATCATCAAAGACTCTTATAGTTTCAGATTCCATGGATTATAACATAGTTGAAGATATGAAGAAGATTCAAGCAAACATTTATGTGCATGAACTTAGGAAGCTCAAACATCAACAAAAGTTGTTGCTTAAGGAATTAATGGAGTACCTTCTTCTCCTCTCCCAACTAGTGTATTATCCAAGGCTGCCAAAGGATCGGGTAGGCCACCATCTGATAAGGTGGATTCTACCAATGCCATTATAATGGGAGATAGATCAAATTCTCATACTCCTCCTTTGCTTTTGACTTATGAGATCTACAATAGAAACGTGCATAACTTCTTGATCGATTCAGGGGCTTCATCAAATATAATGCCAACATCAGTTTGCTCCAAATTAAATATTGAACCCCAGAAGTCTGTAGTTCATATTGTTCAATTAGATCGAACTAAGGTACAAGTTTTAGGGGAAATAAATTCAGTTACTATTATACTATCTGCTGATCCAAGCATTGTCAAAATAATTGATATATTAATTGCTGACATCCCTGAGTTTTATGGTTTAATTCTTGGTAGAGATTGGTCTGAGAAACTTCACGATTATATTCCAACTGATTGGTCTCACATGTGGCTTCCTTATAATGGGAAGCCAAATCAAATCAGGATCGACCGTGAAAAACATCTGACTCACACAGTAACTGAATTTGAAGAAGAAAATGAACCAGTAGCCTTCAATAATAATAGTCTTGGAAACTATTCAGCTGAATCATTTTTTGGGAACTTCAATGCTCAGCAATCATGTTTCTTAGTCAGTAATGTCACATCACAAGGGAATTTTTCACAAACTGATACCTCTAAGTGTGTTAATATTGTAGATAAACATGTAGATAAGCCTTTATTTTAGTCTTTGTATTTTGATGGATCTAAATCTAATGACGGTGCAGCAGCAGGATGTATTTTAGTTAGTCCTGAAGGAGAAAAAACAATGTTCTCATGTAGGTTAGAATTTGAGTGTACCAATAATACCGCAAAATACGAAGCCTTGATTCAAGGTCTTTATATAGCAATAAGTCTTGATGTGAAATATTTGAAAGTGTTCGGTGATTCTAAAATAGTGATAAAACAAGTAAGAAATACTATTCATTATCTTTCAGGAAACCTCAAACATTATCAGTCGCTCGTTCAAGATCTTATTTCTCATTTTCTCACATTTGATATCTCTCCTATTCCCATATCACAAAACGTAGCAGCAGATCTCTTGGCTAATGTAGCTTCTAAGCTCCTTCCATCTGAGGATTGTAGTCCAGATAGATTTTCTATTGAGTTGATTTTTAGACCATCCATCCCAAATAATGTCACCAATTGGTGTGTGTTCAATCATGATGAGGATATATTAAATTTCTTAACATCTAAAGGATCTTATGACGACCAAATCATCGATGAAAGTGATCATGATCTTCAATTAAAGCAGAAACTCAATGAAAATCCTATTCCTAAATCTATGGTTAAACTAGAAGATCTGTACGATATTAAGGATAGATTTAAAAATGTCACTAATCCAAAGCTTCAAAGCTCTACTTTAAGGTTTGAATTAATAAATCTTGGTACTGATATCAAACCACAAAATGTCAATGTAGGACTTGGACTTTCGCCTGATGAAATATTTGCTTTCATTCGATTATTGAAAAATTACAAAAATGTTTTTGCTTGGAATTATGAGGATCTGAAGATTTATGATACCTCTATTATTCAACATACAATTCCAATGATTTCTGACGAGAAACCTCTACAACAGAAATTAAGGAAAATTCACCCTAATATTGAGAGTCAAATCAAATTAGAGTTGAATAAACTCCTTAAAGCCAAAATAATTGTTCCTGTCAGACATTCGAAATGGGTCTCAAATTTGGTACCTGTCAAGAAAAAGAATGGCGATATTAGGATTTGCATAGATTTAGAAATCTTAACAAATCATGTCAAAAAGATAATTTCCCATTACCAACAATGGAACATATACTTCAATTAGTAGCTGGCTCGGAATTAATGTCTTTTCTTGATGGTTTTTCAGGATATAGTCGGATCTTGGTTCATCCAGATGATAGATTAAAGACTACATTCAGAACCAAATGGGGAACATATGCTTATACAAAATGCTTTTTGGTTTGATAAATGTTGGAGCTTCTTTCCAACGAGCCATGGACATAGCTTTCAAAGGTTTGATTAATAAAATGGTCGTTGTTTACTTGGATGACATAACTTTCTATTCTAAGAAAAAGAGCAACCATTTGGATGATTTAAAGCAAATCTTTGAATGTTGAAAAAAATATGGGATCTCCCTAAATCCTAAAAAATCATTCTTTTCTCTTAGTGAAGGTAAACTCTTAGGGTTTATTGTATCCAAAAATGGCATATACATTGATCCTAATAGGATAAATGAAATTTTTGATATCCCTTTACCACATAATAAGAAATTTATGCAATCATTCTTGGGACAGATAAATTTTGTAAAAAGATTTGTTCCTGAATTTTTTGATATTGTTCTACCCTTGTAATCCATGATTAACAAAAATTCAGTCTTCAAATGGGGACATAACGAAAAAGAAGCTTTTGACTCAATCAAACAAGCAATCATTAATGACCCTACATTGAATACTCTGAATTTTTCTAGTCATTTTATTTTGTATACATTGGCCACTCAATCATCCTATGCTACTATTTTAACAAAAATCAATGATCAGCGGGTGGAGGCACCCATATATTTCTTCAGCTCCAATTTCCAGGGTGTTGAACTGAATTATTCAGAAATCGAAAAACAAGCCTTCATTGTATTTAAATCTGCTAAAATTTTAGACCTTTCCTCCTGAAAACACATACTAAAGTGATAGTCCCATTCTCTGCAGTGAGGCAATTGCTAATTCAAAGAGAAGTAGGAGAGAAAAGAGCTAACTAGGTAACAACTTTACAAGAATATGACATTGATATTAAACCAACGAAAATTGTTAGAGGACAAGGCTTTTACAGGTTGTTACCAGGAGCTTCCAATATACCAGATCATGAAGATTCAGGTAGCACTGCACAAGTAAATGAGATAAGTATGATTGGTTCTGAATCTCAATATGCCGATCTAATTTTTTACTTAAAAAATGGATATGCTCCCCTTGAATTCAGCTACAAAAACAAACATGCCCTAAGGTTAAAAGCCAAACACTATGAAATCATTGATGATGTGTTATTCAGAAGAAACTATGATTCTGTTCTCTTAAGATGCCTTGAAAAATATGAAGCGCAAACGGTTTTACAAGAACTCCATGATGGCCCAGCTGGTGGAAACTTTAGAGGAGATACTACAGCACACAAAACACTGCATGTTGGGTATTATTGGCCAACTTTATTCAAAGATACCCATGACTATGTAAGGAAATGTAAGATATGCCAAACTGCTAGTGGGAGACAAAGGAAACTAGCCTTTCCTTTACAACCAGTTAATATTGAGTAACCATTTGAGAAGTGGGGGTTTAATATTATAGGAGAGATTGTTCCTCATTCTTCCAAGTAGCACAGATATATCCTTACAGCCACGGACTACTTCACTAAGTGGATAGAAGCAATTCCACTAAAGGTAGCAAATTCTGATGCGATTATTGAGTTTATTGATCATTTCATCATCATTAGGTTTGGTTTACCTAATGCGCTCATCTTTGACAATAAATATTATTTTTCTAGAAATAGTATAGTCGAGTTTGCTCTTAAGAGAGGTTTTAAGTTAAAATAATCTGCAAATTACTATCCCCAAGGAAATGGCTTAGCAGAGTCAACTAACAAAAATCTCATAAGGATTATTAAAAGAACTATTGATCAGAGCCAAAAGAATTGGCATAAATCTTTAATATTTGCACTATGGGTTGATCGTATAACTAAGCAGGCCTCAATAGGTACTTCTCCTTTTAATTTAGTGTATGGGAAAGAAGTTGTTATTCCACCAAATCTAACCCTCTCATCACTAGCCCTAGTACAATTCATTGAAGAAACTCCTTCTTCCTCAATTCAATTAAGGTTTGTTCAAATTATTACATTAGATGAGGAAAGAGAAAAAGCCAAGATTACTCATGCAAAACATCAGCAAGTCATTAAAGCCTCTTTTGATGCAAGTTTAGCCGACTCAAAGACATTACATATTGGTGATCTTGTTTTGAAATGGGACAAAGCACATGAAGAAAAAGGTAAGCATACTAAATTTCAGAAGATGTGGCTTGGATCATTTTAGATTATCGAAAAGATAGGCTCATCAACATTTTTACTGCAAGAATTAATAGGAAAGAGAGATTCTCTTCCTATGAATGGGCTTATCTTAAAGAAATTCTTTCCCTAAGGAGGTAACCCCTTCTTATCTGTACATATTGTTTATGAAAATTTTGTTTTGTTTCAGAAATAATGTTGTAAATAGTATACCATTGGCTTTTTACTATTGAAATATCTTTGAAAACATATTCTAAATATCCACTTTTGAAAAGTACAAACTTTCAAGGAAATGATTACAATTTTGGGAAATTAGATAAACATCATAAAACTCTGAGATGTTCTTTGAAATTGTGAAATCTTTCAAACCAGGAAAACATAGTGAAACATTTTAAGTTTTATCAGTTGAGAAAGGTTATTTTTAAAAATTAAAGACTTTCTGCAACTAAGCATCTACATCTCTATAATTGTCATCCACTAACTCTTAAGGAGTCAAAGATTCACCTCATCCACTAGGTTTATGATTTTTTAGAGTGTAAGTCTAAAATATATTTGATTTAAAAGATAAGAGGTCTCATTACGAGCTTGCTTACCATGATCATAAGGAAATAATTAAACTGACATTACCAATACTGCATACCAAAATAGGGTAATGGCTTATAATCATATGACAATGGGTCTCATTACGAGCCAACTTATTCAGTTCAATTACAACCAGTGAATGACATTATCATCTACTAGCTCCCAAACCAGGACAATGGCTTTTATCTAGAAAAGAAAAAAGAAAAAAATAAAAATAAAAATAAAAAATGAAAATATATATAGATATATCTTTATGAATTTATCTTTAAAATATTATACTCTTAGATGGATGGGATAATGAATAATTGATGATTAAAAGGTAACCCTGTCGAGACTATCGATGTTTGCTAGAAGCAGTGGCACTACCTGTGACAAAAGAGTAAATTCAAAAGCTAAGTTGGAGGAGCCCCCTACTTTATCTTTAACAACCAATCAAGGCTTGAAGAAATCATAAATGTTTTCATTTATAATAAGGGTTTGTAAAAGAAATTGCACAATTGATCAATTTTTCTTATTCAGAGTAATTTTGTTTATCTAAGTAATTTCAAGGTAGTTTCATTTTCCTCAATTGTTTGTACTTGAGAAAGTATTAGAAATTTCATTTATTAAGAGATAACTGGTTCTTTCAGTGAATCGCCAATTGTCGTGCAATACAACAACCCACCCATTTCAATTTTTTCTTAATCTTATTCTAAGTTGCTAAATAGGAAATAGGGTCCCTTTAGTTTGTAAAAAGCAAATAAAACCTTTACATAGAAATAAATTTCTTTGTTTCTTTCTTTTTTAATAAAAAGTGCTTCAAATAACCCTCTAAAAAATCAAGCATCGAAAATCGCATTCACTTAAGGTTAAGGTACATTCAATCCGAATAATCATGTTGTGATGTGATAGTCTTGGTCATAGAGCTTCTTAAAGCAATGCATTGATAAGCATGCGATGCGATAAAACTATTGCATATCGCATATCATCAATTCCAATAAATATGTTTTAATGGTCCATTGAAACTTTGCAATGCGATATGATTCTTGCATTTCACATATACATTGATCGCATATCACAACCCCAGTGGAAACAAGTAATACTCACCTTGGGTATGCGTGAAGTGATGTTAAAATATAATAAAGTGGTTCAATAATAATAAAAGGAAAACATGATTCGGGCATGTTAAATAATGAATTTCCCAACTCTATATGCTAGGTCATCACTTATTGCAATTGCGGAAATTCAAAAGACTTGGAACATGGCACCTATAACTCCCGACTTGTAATATGCGATTGCTCTTTACATATTAAAATAATATATTGAATTCACTCATCGCAAAGTCAGAAAGTTTATGGCACACATTCTAATAAGACCTTTGGAAATCTGTGATGCGATCTATTCATTGAGCATTAAAGTTTCACATCATTGGTTATGGCAAAGCATTAAAAAATAGTTATAACTATGGTCCTTTCAAGATTTGTCCTTCATATTAATATCAAGTTATAATACGAAATCTTTCGCATCAAATGCTCCTTTCTGGACTTTCGTCTGTACTTCTTTCAATATTTTCTTTACAAGCATTTAACTGATCTGAAAGTTTTAGCCTATTACTATCTATTGTTTCATTTTCGCAGTTTGAATCTGGAAGTATGCAGCCAGCCAAAATGTCAAAGAAATCTCTAAAGACAAAAGTTTCCTCTACAGTAGCGGAAGGACCGGAAAAAATTGTGTTGATCTCGGATACGACATGTCAAGACAAAGGGAAAATTTCATGGGAAGGCATTTACGATATGTTAGAAATGGAAAATCCAAAGGTAACTGAAGGACATGCAACAGTTGATGGACCTGCAGAGTTAGAAAACACCCCTGGTGATTTAGCTGACTCTTTTCTCCATCGAATAGTGGCCCGCCCAAAGATTTTACCATATAATGGCATGATAAAACGGGTAATTGAAAGCATCAATATAACGAACGGGACACTCTTCAGAGTTGATAGGAGAATGTTTGGATCCTTTAAGCCTAAATACTTGAAGGAAAATGTATCATTTGCCAGAGCCTCAGAAGTACTATAATAAATCATTCCTGGAAGCTTTCTCGCAGGAAAAACAAATAGAGTCGGACCCCATCAAACAATGGAGGCACTTCCCTAATAAACACAAGCACAAACTGTCCGGTATGTATTCTGTGGACTCTGTAGCATTCCATATTGTTATGTTGTTGCAATGATGTGTAGACTATTTGGAAGCTCTAATTCTGCTAAGTTTTCCATTGAAATGGTTCCATTAATAGAAGCAGCATTGAACTCTTTTATGATGGATTTGGCTAATATCCTATCAGATAAACTGGCCATCCAAATACTTGATTATAGGAAAAATAGGTTTGTTACCACCCAAGTTGTTCCCCCATTCTATATGATTGCCTACATAGTCGATACCACTCGTTTCAATTCTGATTTTCCCATAATGGGATGGAAGTGGACTATCCAGGACCCAACCCCTATCCATGTTTACCATAAATACCTGTGGAAGACCCAATACAAGAAGCATTTCTACAAAATTTGTCATGGCTTCATCCTACCCATTCATCAGGCCATTTTTAATAGACCAGCTCCTCGACTGTTCGAGGAGGCTAGTATTGATTTAACTTCAATTGGCAGTTGGTTTGAGGAAGCACTGTTCACATACATTAGGGTTTTTGGTAGCATCACTGACCCAGATGTCCTTCCTCTATATCCCAGATAAACTATTGGCCAAGGAAATAGCCTGAGAGACAGTTGAAAAAAGGCTTACTAAAACTCTCAAAGAAGCTAAGAAACAGTTATGGCCTACCTTTCCTGTTCATTGCGACATCTATTCATTGCACGACTATAAACATGCCCAAATTGAAGCCGAGAAAATAAGGGGTTTGAACCTGGCTGTTATTCCCAAAAGATAGTATGACCCGAATAAAGTTGCTTATAATCTTACTACTCAAGTAAAGGTTAAACAATTCGTCCATGAGAAAGATGAACTCAATGACTTATTTACATTGGCAGAGACATTCACACAAGTAGGTTAACTGGAAAGACTCAATTTGGAACCAACAAAAATGGTCCAATTCATCCAATATAGGACGCAAAGACTTCAGACAGTACCACTGGACCTTTTGAATATTGCACCGACCATCTAACAAACAGAGCAAAGCACAAATCAGGATATAGAGAAAACTTCTAGTGCAGCCGAGACAAGCGGGAAAGCAAGTGAACAGTTGGATATAGATGTTCACATTGATCCAATATTGATCAAAGAATGGGAATAGTTTGATCAACAGATCAAAGGTCAAAGTGATACCCAAAATGTTATCACAACGGGATCTCCCTTAAGACAACAACCCATGATTCATGATCTTGGGATTAAAACATCATCCAACAAGGACTCAGCTCTAAAAGAAATTGAGGTAATCCCCGAGCATCCTTCATCAAAGATTACACTGAGCATAGAGGAAATTCCACCGTTGGATGTGTTTGATAGACCTAAACACAGAGCTGTAGTCAAAAGGCAAAGGGAAAAGAGAAAGATAGACCAAGCATCAACAACATTTTGTCAAGGTGAATCCATGAATGTCATCTAGAAAGACTTAGAGGTCAACCCCTCTGAGGACTTGACCAAATTATCTTAGTTTGTAGGAGCATATACAGTTGCCACGATTGATAAAACAACCGAAGTTAATCAATTGATTAAGGAAAAAGATCAAAAGATTAAACCACTTGAAGAAGAGTTAAGGGCAGAAAGACAAAGGATTGATCAGCAGGTTATCAAAAGACAACAAAAGCTATCTCAGGAGTTCGAACAGCTAAAACTGGCACATCATGAAGAAATCAAATCTAAGGATGAGAAAATAAAGCAGCTACAACTCTCAATGGAGCGATTCAAAGACAATCCCAAAGTTGAAGAGTTTATAAAGGAAGCCTTAGAAATAAATAATTTCTTATCTCAATAGCTAACCCAACTCTGCCAAAAGATATCTCTCATTCTTGGAGTAGCATGATCCAAATTATGCACAGTATCATGTTCATTCTGTCGACATTTCAAACCCCAAAGGGGGCCCATCATCAGGACTAATTTTTAGAATATGATTGATAGTTCTTTGAGAGAAGAATCATGCGACCAGAGTATAAATAAACCTAAATCTTGATAAATTTTATAAGGAAATTGACTTTCATATATACATATGAATTAATTAATTAATTTTATAAAGAAGCTGACCCTCATATATATAT